>JAIUSX010000375.1:0-134271 GCA_026573805.1 Hesperophylax magnus | reverse complement strand
AATTTTATTTAGATTTTGTGACTGAATTCGATTTGTTCCACGATTCTAACCACTTTTCCAACATTTCAGCCCATTTGGTACCATAGAGCCTGAGAAAACTGCTTCCAAAGTTCGAACCCAAGTCTGAAATTAGCGTCCATAAAAATTATGATTTTTAAAAATTAGACTTTATGGAGATTTTGTGACTGAATTCGATTTGGAGCATGATTCTTATCCACTGGAACGATTTCGGTCGAAAAATCGACCACTTTTATTTTTCTGCGATTGATATCGGTCCAAAAATGGACCGATTTTTCTACCATTCGTAAAATATTTATTGTAATTATTTAAAACGCTTCCTTGGCCAGCTACTTGTTTTATCGAATAGCTGATAATATATTCTCTTTGTCTATGAACTTATCCGTTGTCTTTGAAGTGATATTTAACGAGTTTTCGCGGTTTTATAAGGCGTCCTGTCAAAAAACAAAACCATAAATTTTTAACATTCACGAAATTTTGGACTCTTCCTAAAATGCCGTAAGTAATTAATTTATTGGGTTTTTAACGCATAATTATATATTTGTGTTATTGTGATTGACTTATCTATCTTTGAAATGCGTTTTTAATTAGTTTGTTTCTAATATATTGTTTTGGTTGAAGTTTTTGTGTAAGAATACGTCAACTGAAGACGTCATCTGTTTTTGATTTACAATAATGTCTTATATACTGCACTCGCGCATTTGAAATATAGATATTCCATCACAGTGATTCAAAACAAAGAGATATATATAAGTTTTATTTGAATTGGTTCATTATTAATACAGATATTTGTTAACCAATTATTTTAAGTCATATGTCAAAAAGTTGACTCTTTTTTACATGTAAAATGGTGTAAAGCCTTCGTCACACAATAAAAATTTAGTAATTTAGTTGTATAATTAATTAATTTCTTCACTTTTACCAAATTTGTGCAGAAACAAATGTCGTCCAGGGAAAGGGAGCACTCCACGACCCAATAATTATTTTCAAATTTTATATTAGTGCAATATTTAACAAAATTTAAACATTTAAGTACTTACATTAAGTGTTTTCAATTTAAAATATATAGAGTGGTGCTGACTGCAAGAGGAGGCAGAGGAAGAGGGAGAGGTGGGGTACGAGCTGGTGCCAGACTACCTGCACGTGGACGTCAACGCAGAGCTGCAATTGCAGCCTCGTCTGGAGTGTTAGTATTTTTTAATGTTTTTTTATGAAAGTACTTTGCTGTGGCCGTTGAACTCATCATATATTTGTATTTATTTAAACAGCGACCCTGCTTTGCTACTGGTGCGAGAGGATCGCGTCAAGGCCCTAAAGGCTGTTAGGGCCCTGCCTGCTTCCTTCCGGCTAGAGCTGGAAAGCCGAAAATTCAAGAAGCAGGCGGCGCGCATTTTGCTCCCTACCGCACCTCCAAGAAAAACTAAACAAAAGTAAGCAATCGTATTTAGATGCTTGATACAATATTATTGTTTTTTCCTGACAGCGTTCCACTCTTACAGTGATAGTTGGTAAGATCAGCGCTCTGTGCATTTGGCACATTCAGTGCATATTTTACAGAGTTCTAATTTTATTGTTTATTTACATACTGTACTTACTGTTTCACACGTGAATGAGAACAATTTATATGATTTATGTAAATGTTTTCAGAATTCCATCTCCGGAGAGAACAACGTGTCCCTTTTCACAAGGGACGCCTTCACCGTTGCCACGACCCGTACCACCACCGTGGATGTCCACTCCCGCACAGATCCAATCAACGGCTCCCAATGCACCAATTATGCCTATCCGTGCAGCATCTCCCGAGCCGTTACCTGGGACATCGCGGAGTGGGGAACTCTTCTCTCCGGAGGCCCGCTATCACAGCGAGCTGTGGGTGGACGTGCCATTCTACCAAGAATTATCGGCGTTTGGGAACGGTGAGTTTATTTTTTAAAATGTCATACCAGGGGCTCAATATAAAATCAATTATCTATATTTTATATTGATATCTTTAGCACAGTTTCACTGTTGGTATATTGGCAGGAAATAAGCATAGTACTTAAAAATTCCACATAACAAACATACAAAATGTATTGTTGTTATGACGTGGATGCATCATTACACATCTTTTTTTTTCTGTAACGGGTATTGCAGAGTGAGAAATAAGACATGCCGAACTTCTTTGCGAGGATTACATTTGATTCACCGGCTTCTAAACGGTGTAATACAGCATTTTTTTCTTAAATTGAAAAAACACTTTCGCTTCACGGGACTCATTGTGTCGAGCTTCCTAGTCAAAAGCGAGGCTGTATTGGTAGGTGGGTTTTGTAACCGGACAAATTATCATTAAAATAGGTCGCTTTACGTAGTTGGTCACTTTAAACGGATACGTTTTCCTACTAAAAGTTATGAAACCTTACTAGAGTTTACATTATCGTCACTTAAAACAGTAGACCGTTAAATGCAAAGTCATTATATCCAAATTCTACTGTAAATTTGTGTTTTCTTTTATTTCAGAGTCAGACATGGGCAGTAACGTGGACGAGGCAGCTGTACTAGAAGAGTCTGTACTTGGAAACCGTGAGTTATAAAACTAACTAACTTACCTTCACGCCATTTCGGTAGGCAGAGAGGATGAACCACCATGCAACTCGATCTTGGCACACACACTCTTTTCTTCATTCCATACCTACCTGACTGTGCTATTCTGACTCCTGACATAGCCCGCCTCAAGTATTTGATTAACTTTTTATTTATTTTTTTATATGAATACCTCACAAGAGCCTCATCTGGAGCCAGTGAGACTATGGCATCCTCAATCGGGGTATGTTGTGAGGCTGAAGGTAGCGGGGAGGGGAAGGAGGTGTGGAAGAGGGAGGTGGAAAAGTACCTGGCTATTCAGAACTGGTCACCAAACACGGCTAAAACCATTTCAAGCAACGTTTCAATTCTGAATGGGGTCTTACACCAGGGCGATACTATGGGTATCTTCCACTCTGGAACGTGCCGCAAATATAATATATATTATTTTAAATGAATTTTGTGTGAAAATAACACTAATTATTCAAATATAATTTATTTGATTTGATCCCGCGACCATCGTATTGCGAGTCATAAGCCGTACCAGAGGCAGTGGGTTATCGTAATATAGACACATTAAATTAATTTGGGTTTTCTGTTGTTTCAGAAATGGACAGATCGAGCGACGAGGATGACGAAGCGAGTGACGTCGACCACGAAGAGAGCGATGAGGATACCTTCTGCATGCCACCAATACCTTATCATAATATTATCAACGTTTCACCTAACTCCGCTATGGCCATAGACTTTAGTAGACAAGACCAGGTAGATAGTGAGGCAATGCGTTCGATTCTGCCGCCTGAAGGTTACTCTTTCGATTGGTCTAAAGATATCTTACGTTTTACTGGGATAAGGGAGACTTTCACAGGCACGCCGGGACCAACTTTCAATACCGACGAAATGGGCAAACCTGTGGATGCCTTTCTTAAAATCTTTGATGCAGATTTCGTTGAACTGATCGCGAGAGAGACCAACAGGTATGCAGATCAATGGATTGCGAAAAAACAATTTAAGCGTCATGCGCGTACCAATAAATGGGCTCCCACGAATAAAGAGGAAATGTATGTATTCTTGGCAATTTTAATGTATCAAGGTATTAGTCCCCTTCCTGTTGAAAAAGACTACTTCTATTCAAAAAAACTCACCGCCATGCCTTATTTCAGCCGAGCCATGGATTATAATCGTTTTCTTCTAATTAAAAAGTTCCTTCACTTCACCAACAATGAAAGTCTTTCTTCTGATGCACCATTATCTGTGCGAAGGTTACAAAAGATTCAACCCGTCTTGGACCACCTCTCAAATAAGTTTGAGACTTTATACCTGCCCGAGCAAGACATCTCTCTGGATGAATCCTTACTCTGCTATAAAGGCCGTTTGGGATTCGTCCAGATGATCAAAACCAAAGCGGCCAGTGCGGGTATAAAGTCTTACGAGCTTTGTGAGTCCAAGTCTGGCTATCTTTGGAAATTCCAAATTTATACGGGGAAGACCATTTCCAGACAGGCTGAATCGACAAATCCAGACCAGGAAGATATGACGGAAGACATAACGGAAGATATGACGGACGACATGACACAGGCCAACTTTTTGGGTGCTCACAATATCTGCCCAGTTGGGGCCACTGCAAAGATAGTATACGACCTGGCCAGCCCTCTGTTTAACAAGGGGTATACATTAATAATGGACAATTTTTATAATAGTCCATTATTGGCACGATGCCTCAAAAGAAATGGGATGGACTGCATGGGCACATTGCGGTTAAACCGAGAATTTGTGCCCTCTGCATTTAAGTCCCATCTCCGGTCCAAACTGAGGGAAGGTGAGGTTGTATACTCGAACTGCGGGGACCTCAATGTAATGGTTTGGTTGGACAAAAACCTGGTAAGTATGTTGTCCACCTACCATAAGGCAGAAATCGGGGCAGTTGAAAAGTTTGGTACCTGGACTTACAAACCTCAACTCGTACTAGACTATAACAAGGTAATGGGGGGGGTTGACCGAAAAGATCAGCTTTTGTCAGGCTTCCCCATTGAACGACAGCGAAACCTGGTCTGGTACAAGAAGCTTTTCAGGAGACTACTAAGCGTTTCGGTGCAGAATGCGTATATATTGTACGGCTCAAAGCTCCGCAAGGAAAATAAACGCATTTTGTACCGAAACTTCAGGAGTGAGGTTGCGGATGAACTCCTTCTGCTGTTCTGTCGTAGTCAAATTGACACGACTGTGCGGACCATTGGCCTAATAGCTGAAGGAAAGACTCTGCGACCTATCCTGAAAGGCAACCACTTCGTGGTCCGTAGCGGGAAAAAGGTGAAATGTGCCTGGTGCAACATAAATAACATTTTCAAAAGGACCCTTACAAAGTGTGATGTGTGTGATGTGGCATTATGCTATGATTGCATGAAGCCATATCACACTACAATATAGATTTGCTGAGGGTTTTTTTTTATTTCATTTTTTTCTTTTTTGGTTTTTTAGTTATGAAATTCTAATTTATAAATTTAATTAAATTTGTTTGAACATCAATTATGATGGCCTGGATGGCTGGACTTATAATCATTTCTTTCCGCATACTCACGTCTCATGTTATGTTGTCCTCAAAGGTTCTATATGATAAGGTTCGGTGGACATTTAATATGTATATTTCAATTCTGATCATTGAAATATGCATGTTAACAAATGCACAGGTTTTCTCATTTTTCCCTGTTTATTGTACACATTAAATAACTCGTTTTATTTTTATGTCTTAATTATATTTTGTCAATTTTTCTGTAAAGATGCTTTTCCAGATCTAGTCACTGAACATAACTAAGCCAATTCAAGCAATGTTCAATTCTGAATGGTGGTCCCTCACCAGAGCGATACTCAGAATCTCACTCTATAGCGAGGCACAATGATATTATTATGTATTGATTTTCTTAAATTATGAATAAACCAATAAACTGAATACATTTTTATTATGACAAAAGGTGTAAACAATGTTTAAATCAATATACTGCTCTTTCATTGTAACCATACAACTGTAATATTGATTTTAAAGGATATTAGGGCTTAATAAATAAATCAATTATTGGTTCCATCAATTATTTTCCCTCCCCCATTTTTTTTCGATACCTTTGCGTTTAGATATAAAATTATCACTATGATTTTATTTGAAATTCTACGGTCATACAAAGGTTTGATATATATATACAAATTTATCATCATTTTACATATTCCGATTTACCCTATGTAGATTGACCTTAAGGTAGCTGTCAGAAGTGATTTTTGGTCAAATATTGGTGAATTTCATCAACTTTCAAAGTATCCCCCTGAAATATTGGCAATGTTTATATCTATGATATATATCTCACTTTAAGCCTTATTTCCTCGTTTTGCACGTAATATAAAAACATGGTTACAAATCTCCAGTTCTAATTTACAATTATTTAAAAAGTAGCACCATGATTTTGACATCGTGAAATAGGCTCTCTGTATAATTCATCAAATGAATAAAATAAAGCCAACACGGCGACTATGCTTAATAATAATTGTAGACAGTTAATGTATCTTCCTAACGTTATACCAGTTTTTGTGGTAAATTTATTATATAATATAATACAGTGATTTCAATTTTGACGCGTCACGCACTCAAATTTTACAAAATTATTTTCTGACCAAACTTTTGAAGAGATCTTAACATGCAAAAAAATATTTTTCTATTACATTCTTGCATCTGTGATTATCAAACAGGCCATAGAGAACATAAAAACGTAGAAAATATTCAATAAAGATTTTTAAAACTGCCACTGGCGGCAATTTCAAATCACAAAAACGCAAATTTCGCGCATTTATAAAGTTTAAGATTTTTTAATAATTTATCTATCAATTCTAAAAATATAGAATAATTATTAAAATATAGGTGAATTCATTGGCTGTATAGCACTATAATCAGTTTTATGTTTCCGTATTAAAATTCGGAGGTTTGATTTTTTTAATGTTGGCGGAAAATATTCAAAATCGTCGCCAAAAAACCGCGAGCAATCGGAGAAAAAAGTTTTTTGACGCGCGATCGTTCGAGTGGTTATGACTGTTCAAAAATTCTAGCCCATTTGGTACCATAGTGCCTGAGAAAACTGCTTCCAAAGTTCGAACCCAAGTCTGAAATTAGCGTCAATAAAAAGTATGATTTTTTTAAAAAATCCAATTTTATTTAGATTTTGTGACTGAATTCGATTTGTTCCACGATTCTAACCACTTTTCCAACATTTCAGCCCAATTGGTACCATATAGCCTGAGAAAACTGCTTCCAAAGTTCGAACCCAAGTCTAAAATGAGGGTCCATAAAAATTATGATTTTTAAAAAATTAGACTTTATGGAGATTTTGTGACTGAATTCGATTTTTTCCGCGATTCTTACCACTTTTACAAAATTTCGGCCCATTTGGTACCATAGAGCTTGAAAAAACTGCTTCCAAAGTTCGAACCCAAGTCTGAAATTAGCGTCCATTAAAATCATTATTTTTCTAAGAGTGAAACTTTATAGAGATTTTGTGACTGAATTCGATTTGTTCCACGATTCTTACCAGTTTTCCAAAATTTCAGCCCATTTGGTACCATAGAGCCTGAGAAAACTGCTTCCAAAGTTCGACCCCAAGTCTAAAATGAGGGTCCATAAAAATTATGATTTTTAAAAAATTCAACTTTATGGAGATTTTGTGACTGAATTCGATTTTTTCCACGATTCTTACCACTTTTCCAAAATTTCAGCCCATTTGGTACCATAGAGCCTGAGAAAACTGCTTCCAAAGTTCGAACCCAAGTCTGAAATTAGCGTCCATAAAAATTATGATTTTTTAAAAAATTCAACTTTATAGAGATTTTGTGACTGAATTCGATTTGGAGCATGATTCTTATGACTGTTCAAAAATTCTAGCCCATTTGGTACCATAGAGCCTGAGAAAACTGCTTCCAAAGTTCGAACCCAAGTCTAAAATGAGGGTCCATAAAAATTATGATTTTTAAAAAATTAGACTTTATGGAGATTTTGTGACTAAATTCGATTTGTTCCACGATTCTTACCACTTTTCCATAATTTCAGCCCATTAGGTACCATAGAGCCTGAGAAAACTGCTTCCAAAGTTCGAAAACAAGTCTGAAATTAGCGTCAATAAAAATTATGATTTTTTTTTAAATTCTACTTTATGGAGATTTTGTGACTGAATTCGATTTGGAGCATGATTCTTATGACTGTTCAAAAATTCTAGCCCATTTGGTACCATAGAGCCTGAGAAAACTGCTTCCAAAGTTCGAACCCAAGTCTGAAATTAGCGTCCATAAAAATTATGATTTTTAAAAAATTAGACTTTATGGGAATTTTGTGACTGAATTCGATTTGTTCCACGATTCTTACCACTTTTACAAAATTTCGGCCCATTTGGTACCATAGAGCTTGAAAAAACTGCTTCCAAAGTTCGAACCCAAGTCTGAAATAAGCGTCCATTAAAATCATTATTTTTCTAAGAGTGAAACTTTATAGAGATTTTGTGACTGAATTCGATTTGTTCCACGATTCTTACCAGTTTTCCAAAATTTCAGCCCATTTGGTACCATAGAGCCTGAGAAAACTGCTTCCAAAGTTCGAACCCAAGTCTGAAATTAGCGTCAATAAAAAGTATGATTTTTTAAAAAATCCAATTTTATTTAGATTTTGTGACTGAATTTTTTTTGTTCCACGATTCTAACCACCTTTCCAACATTTCAGCCCATTTGGTACCATAGAGCCTGAGAAAACTGCTTTCAAAGTTCGAACCCAAGTCTGAAATTAGCGTCCATAAAAATTATGATTTTTTTAAAAATTCAACTTTATGGAGATTTTGTGACTGAATTCGATTTGGAGCATGATTCTTATGACTGTTCAAAAATTCTAGCCCATTTGGTACCATAGAGCCTGAGAAAACTGCTTTCAAAGTTCGAACCCAAGTCTGAAATTAGCGTCCATAAAAATTATGATTTTTTTAAAAATTCAACTTTATGGAGATTTTGTGACTGAATTCGATTTGGAGCATGATTCTTATGACTGTTCAAAAATTCTAGCCCATTTGGTACCATAGAGCCTGAGAAAACTGCTTCCAAAGTTCGAACCCAAGTCTGAAATTAGCGTCCATAAAAATTATGATTTTTTAAAAAATTCAACTTTATAGAGATTTTGTGACTGAATTCGATTTGTTCCACGATTCTTACCACTTTTACAAAATTTCGGCCCATTTGGTACCATAGAGCTTGAAAAAACTGCTTCCAAAGTTCGAACCCAAGTCTGAAATAAGCGTCCATTAAAATCATTATTTTTCTAAGAGTGAAACTTTATAGAGATTTTGTGACTGAATTCGATTTGTTCCACGATTCTTACCAGTTTTCCAAAATTTCAGCCCATTTGGTACCATAGAGCCTGAGAAAACTGCTTCCAAAGTTCGAACCCAAGTCTGAAATTAGCGTCCATAAAAATTATGATTTTTTAAAAAATTCAACTTTATAGAGATTTTGTGACTGAATTCGATTTGGAGCATGATTCTTATGACTGTTCAAAAATTCTAGCCCATTTGGTACCATAGAGCCTGAGAAAACTGCTTTCAAAGTTCGAACCCAAGTCTGAAATTAGCGTCCATAAAAATTATGATTTTTTTAAAAATTCAACTTTATGGAGATTTTGTGACTGAATTCGATTTGGAGCATGATTCTTATGACTGTTCAAAAATTCTAGCCCATTTGGTACCATAGAGCCTGAGAAAACTGCTTCCAAAGTTCGAACCCAAGTCTGAAATTAGCGTCAATAAAAAGTATGATTTTTTAAAAAATCCAATTTTATTTAGATTTTGTGACTGAATTTTTTTTGTTCCACGATTCTAACCACCTTTCCAACATTTCAGCCCATTTGGTACCATAGAGCCTGAGAAAACTGCTTCCAAAGTTCGAACCCAAGTCTGAAATTAGCGTCCATAAAAATTATGATTTTTAAAAAATTAGACTTTATGGGAATTTTGTGACTGAATTCGATTTGTTCCACGATTCTTACCACTTTTACAAAATTTCGGCCCATTTGGTACCATAGAGCTTGAAAAAACTGCTTCCAAAGTTCGAACCCAAGTCTGAAATAAGCGTCCATTAAAATCATTATTTTTCTAAGAGTGAAACTTTATAGAGATTTTGTGACTGAATTCGATTTGTTCCACGATTCTTACCAGTTTTCCAAAATTTCAGCCCATTTGGTACCATAGAGCCTGAGAAAACTGCTTCCAAAGTTCGACCCCAAGTCTAAAATGAGGGTCCATAAAAATTATGATTTTAAAAAAATTCAACTTTATGGAGATTTTGTGACTGAATTCGATTTTTTCCACGATTCTTACCACTTTTCCAAAATTTCAGCCCATTTGGTACCATAGAGCCTGAGAAAACTGCTTCCAAAGTTCGAACCCAAGTCTGAAATTAGCGTCCATAAAAATTATGATTTTTTAAAAAATTCAACTTTATAGAGATTTTGTGACTGAATTCGATTTGGAGCATGATTCTTATGACTGTTCAAAAATTCTAGCCCATTTGGTACCATAGAGCCTGAGAAAACTGCTTCCAAAGTTCGAACCCAAGTCTAAAATGAGGGTCCATAAAAATTATGATTTTTAAAAAATTAGACTTTATGGAGATTTTGTGACTAAATTCGATTTGTTCCACGATTCTTACCACTTTTCCATAATTTCAGCCCATTAGGTACCATAGAGCCTGAGAAAACTGCTTCCAAAGTTCGAACACAAGTCTGAAATTAGCGTCAATAAAAATTATGATTTTTTTTTAAATTCAACTTTATGGAGATTTTGTGACTGAATTCGATTTGGAGCATGATTCTTATGACTGTTCAAAAATTCTAGCCCATTTGGTACCATAGAGCCTGAGAAAACTGCTTCCAAAGTTCGAACCCAAGTCTGAAATTAGCGTCCATAAAAATTATGATTTTTTTAAAAATTCAACTTTATGGAGATTTTGTGACTGAATTCGATTTGGAGCATGATTCTTATGACTGTTCAAAAATTCTAGCCCATTTGGTACCATAGAGCCTGAGAAAACTGCTTCCAAAGTTCGAACCCAAGTCTGAAATTAGCGTCAATAAAAAGTATGATTTTTTAAAAAATCCAATTTTATTTAGATTTTGTGACTGAATTTTATTTGTTCCACGATTCTAACCACCTTTCCAACATTTCAGCCCATTTGGTACCATAGAGCCTGAGAAAACTGCTTCCAAAGTTCGAACCCAAGTCTGAAATTAGCGTCCATAAAAATTATGATTTTTAAAAAATTAGACTTTATGGAGATTTTGTGACTGAATTCGATTTGGAGCATAATTCTTATGACTGTTCAAAAATTCTAGCCCATTTGGTACCATAGAGCCTGAGAAAAACTGCTTCCAAAGTTCGAACCCAAGTCTGAAATTAGCGTCAATAAAAATCATTATTTTTCTAAGAGTGAAACTTTATAGAGATTTTGTGACTGAATTCGATTTGTTCCACGATTCTTACCAGTTTTCCAAAATTTCAGCCCATTTGGTACCATAGAGCCTGAGAAAATTGCTTCCAAAGTTCGAACCCAAGTCTAAATTGAGGGTCCATAAAAATTATGATTTTTAAAAAATTAGACTTTATGGAGATTTTGTGACTAAATTCGATTTGTTCCACGATTCTTACCACTTTTCCATAATTTCAGCCCATTAGGTACCATAGAGCCTGTGAAAACTGCTTCCAAAGTTCGAACACAAGTCTGAAATTAGCGTCAATAAAAATTATGATTTTTTTTTAAATTCAACTTTATGGAGATTTTGTGACTGAATTCGATTTGGAGCATGATTCTTATGACTGTTCAAAAATTCTAGCCCATTTGGTACCATAGAGCCTGAGAAAACTGCTTCCAAAGTTCGAACCCAAGTCTGAAATTAGCGTCCATAAAAATTATGATTTTTAAAAAATTAGACTTTATGGAGATTTTGTGACTGAATTCGATTTGGAGCATGATTCTTATGACTGTTCAAAAATTCTAGCCCATTTGGTACCATAGAGCCCGAGAAAACTGCTTCCAAAGTTCGAACCCAAGTCTGAAATTAGCGTCAATAAAAAGTATGATTTTTTAAAAAATCCAATTTTATTTAGATTTTGTGACTGAATTCGATTTGTTCCACGATTCTAACCACTTTTCCAACATTTCAGCCCATTTGGTACCATAGAGCCTGAGAAAACTGCTTCCAAAGTTCGAACCCAAGTCTAAAATGAGGGTCCATAAAAATTATGATTTTTAAAAAATTCAACTTTATGGAGATTTTGTGACTGAATTCGATTTTTTCCGCGATTCTTACCACTTTTCCAAAATTTCGGCCCATTTGGTACCATAGAGCTTGAAAAAACTGCTTCCAAAGTTCGAACCCAAGTCTGAAATTAGCGTCCATTAAAATCATTATTTTTCTAAGAGTGAAACTTTATAGAGATTTTGTGACTGAATTCGATTTGTTCCACGATTCTTACCAGTTTTCCAAAATTTCAGCCCATTTGGTACCATAGAGCCTGAGAAAACTGCTTCCAAAGTTCGAACCCAAGTCTAAAATGAGGGTCCATAAAAATTATGATTTTTAAAAAATTAGACTTTATGGAGATTTTGTGACTAAATTCGATTTGTTCCACGATTCTTACCACTTTTCCATAATTTCAGCCCATTAGGTACCATAGAGCCTGAGAAAACTGCTTCCAAAGTTCGAACACAAGTCTGAAATTAGCGTCAATAAAAATTATGATTTTTTTTTAAATTCAACTTTATGGAGATTTTGTGACTGAATTCGATTTGGAGCATGATTCTTATGACTGTTCAAAAATTCTAGCCCATTTGGTACCATAGAGCCTGAGAAAACTGCTTCCAAAGTTCGAAACCAAGTCTGAAATTAGCGTCCATAAAAATTATGATTTTTTTAAAAATTCAACTTTATGGAGATTTTGTGACTGAATTCGATTTGGAGCATGATTCTTATGACTGTTCAAAAATTCTAGCCCATTTGGTACCATAGAGCCTGAGAAAACTGCTTCCAAAGTTCGAACCCAAGTCTGAAATTAGCGTCAATAAAAAGTATGATTTTTTAAAAAATCCAATTTTATTTAGATTTTGTGACTGAATTTTATTTGTTCCACGATTCTAACCACCTTTCCAACATTTCAGCCCATTTGGTACCATAGAGCCTGAGAAAACTGCTTCCAAAGTTCGAACCCAAGTCTGAAATTAGCGTCCATAAAAATTATGATTTTTAAAAAATTAGACTTTATGGAGATTTTGTGACTGAATTCGATTTGGAGCATAATTCTTATGACTGTTCAAAAATTCTAGCCCATTTGGTACCATAGAGCCTGAGAAAAACTGCTTCCAAAGTTCGAACCCAAGTCTGAAATTAGCGTCAATAAAAATTATGATTTTTAAAAAATTCAACTTTATGGAGATTTTGTGACTGAATTCGATTTGTTCCACGATTCTTACCACTTTTACAAAATTTCGGCCCATTTGGTACCATAGAGCTTGAAAAAACTGCTTCCAAAGTTCGAACCCAAGTCTGAAATTAGCGTCCATTAAAATCATTATTTTTCTAAGAGTGAAACTTTATAGAGATTTTGTGACTGAATTCGATTTGTTCCACGATTCTTACCAGTTTTCCAAAATTTCAGCCCATTTGGTACCATAGAGCCTGAGAAAACTGCTTCCAAAGTTCGAACCCAAGTCTAAATTGAGGGTCCATAAAAATTATGATTTTTAAAAAATTAGACTTTATGGAGATTTTGTGACTAAATTCGATTTGTTCCACGATTCTTACCACTTTTCCATAATTTCAGCCCATTAGGTACCATAGAGCCTGTGAAAACTGCTTCCAAAGTTCGAACACAAGTCTGAAATTAGCGTCAATAAAAATTATGATTTTTTTTTAAATTCAACTTTATGGAGATTTTGTGACTGAATTCGATTTGGAGCATGATTCTTATGACTGTTCAAAAATTCTAGCCCATTTGGTACCATAGAGCCTGAGAAAACTGCTTCCAAAGTTCGAACCCAAGTCTGAAATTAGCGTCCATAAAAATTATGATTTTTAAAAAATTAGACTTTATGGAGATTTTGTGACTGAATTCGATTTGGAGCATGATTCTTATGACTGTTCAAAAATTCTAGCCCATTTGGTACCATAGAGCCTGAGAAAACTGCTTCCAAAGTTCGAACCCAAGTCTGAAATTAGCGTCAATAAAAAGTATGATTTTTTAAAAAATCCAATTTTATTTAGATTTTGTGACTGAATTCGATTTGTTCCACGATTCTAACCACTTTTCCAACATTTCAGCCCATTTGGTACCATAGAGCCTGAGAAAACTGCTTCCAAAGTTCGAACCCAAGTCTAAAATGAGGGTCCATAAAAATTATGATTTTTAAAAAATTCAACTTTATGGAGATTTTGTGACTGAATTCGATTTTTTCCGCGATTCTTACCACTTTTCCAAAATTTCGGCCCATTTGGTACCATAGAGCTTGAAAAAACTGCTTCCAAAGTTCGAACCCAAGTCTGAAATTAGCGTCCATTAAAATCATTATTTTTCTAAGAGTGAAACTTTATAGAGATTTTGTGACTGAATTCGATTTGTTCCACGATTCTTACCAGTTTTCCAAAATTTCAGCCCATTTGGTACCATAGAGCCTGAGAAAACTGCTTCCAAAGTTCGAACCCAAGTCTAAAATGAGGGTCCATAAAAATTATGATTTTTAAAAAATTAGACTTTATGGAGATTTTGTGACTAAATTCGATTTGTTCCACGATTCTTACCACTTTTCCATAATTTCAGCCCATTAGGTACCATAGAGCCTGAGAAAACTGCTTCCAAAGTTCGAACACAAGTCTGAAATTAGCGTCAATAAAAATTATGATTTTTTTTTAAATTCAACTTTATGGAGATTTTGTGACTGAATTCGATTTGGAGCATGAGTCTTATGACTGTTCAAAAATTCTAGCCCATTTGGTACCATAGAGCCTGAGAAAACTGCTTCCAAAGTTCGAACCCAAGTCTGAAATTAGCGTCCATAAAAATTATGATTTTTAAAAAATTAGACTTTATGGAGATTTTGTGACTGAATTCGATTTGGAGCATGATTCTTATGACTGTTCAAAAATTCTAGCCCATTTGGTACCATAGAGCCTGAGAAAACTGCTTCCAAAGTTCGAACCCAAGTCTGAAATTAGCGTCAATAAAAAGTATGATTTTTTAAAAAATCCAATTTTATTTAGATTTTGTGACTGAATTCGATTTGTTCCACGATTCTAACCACTTTTCCAACATTTCAGCCCATTTGGTACCATAGAGCCTGAGAAAACTGCTTCCAAAGTTCGAACCCAAGTCTAAAATGAGGGTCCATAAAAATTATGATTTTTAAAAAATTAGACTTTATGGAGATTTTGTGACTGAATTCGATTTTTTCCGCGATTCTTACCACTTTTCCAAAATTTCAGCCCATTTGGTACCATATAGCCTGAGAAAACTGCTTCCAAAATTCGAACCCAAGTCTGAAATTAGCGTCCATAAAAATTATGATTTTTTAAAAAATTCAACTTTATAGAGATTTTGTGACTGAATTCGATTTGGAGCATGATTCTTATGACTGTTCAAAAATTCTAGCCCATTTGGTACCATAGAGCCTGAGAAAACTGCTTCCAAAGTTCGACCCCAAGTCTAAAATGAGGGTCCATAAAAATTATGATTTTTAAAAAATTAGACTTTATGGAGATTTTGTGACTAAATTCGATTTGTTCCGCGATTCTTACCACTTTTCCAAAATTTCAGCCCATTTGGTACCATAGAGCCTGAGAAAACTGCTTCTAAAGTTCGAACCCAAGTCTAAAATGAGGGTCCATAAAAATTATGATTTTTAAAAAATTAGACTTTATGGAGATTTTGTGACTGAATTCGATTTTTTCCGCGATTCTTACCACTTTTCCAAAATTTCAGCCCATTTGGTACCATATAGCCTGAGAAAACTGCTTCCAAAATTCGAACCCAAGTCTGAAATTAGCGTCCATAAAAATTATGATTTTTTAAAAAATTCAACTTTATAGAGATTTTGTGACTGAATTCGATTTGGAGCATGATTCTTATGACTGTTCAAAAATTCTAGCCCATTTGGTACCATAGAGCCTGAGAAAACTGCTTCCAAAGTTCGACCCCAAGTCTAAAATGAGGGTCCATAAAAATTATGATTTTTAAAAAATTAGACTTTATGGAGATTTTGTGACTAAATTCGATTTGTTCCACGATTCTTACCACTTTTCCATAATTTCAGACCATTTGGTACCATAGAGCCTGAGAAAACTGCTTCCAAAGTTCGAACACAAGTCTGAAATTAGCGTCCATAAAAATTATGATTTTTTTAAAAATTCAACTTTATGGAGATTTCGTGACTGAATTCGATTTGGAGCATGATTCTTATGACTGTTCAAAAATTCTAGCCCATTTGGTACCATAGAGCCTGAGAAAACTGCTTCCAAAGTTCGAACCCAAGTCTGAAATTAGCGTCCATAAAAATTATGATTTTTAAAAAATTCAACTTTATGGAGATTTTGTGACTGAATTCGATTTGTTCCACGATTCTTACCACTTTTACAAAATTTCGGCCCATTTGGTACCATAGAGCTTGAAAAAACTGCTTCCAAAGTTCGAACCCAAGTTTGAAATTAGCGTCCATTAAAATCATTATTTTTCTAAGAGTGAAACTTTATAGAGATTTTGTGACTGAATTCGATTTGTTCCACGATTCTTACCAGTTTTCCAAAATTTCAGCCCATTTGGTACCATAGAGCCTGAGAAAACTGCCACCAAAGTTCGAACCCAAGTCTTAAATGAGGGTCCATAAAAATTATGATTTTTAAAAAAATCAACTTTATGGAGATTTTGTGACTGAATTCGATTTTTTCCACGATTCTTACCACTTTTCCAAAATTTCAGCCCATTTGGTACCATAGAGCCTGAGAAAACTGCTTCCAAAGTTCGAACCCAAGTCTGAAATTAGCCTCCATAAAAATTATGATTTTTTAAAAAATTCAACTTTATAGAGATTTTGTGACTGAATTCGATTTGGAGCATGATTCTTATGACTGTTCAAAAATTCTAGCCCATTTGGTACCATAGAGCCTGAGAAAACTGCTTCCAAAGTTCGAACCCAAGCCTAAAATGAGGGTCCATAAAAATTATGATTTTTAAAAAATTAGACTTTATGGAGATTTTGTGACTAAATTCGATTTGTTCCACGATTCTTACCACTTTTCCATAATTTCAGCCCATTAGGTACCATAGAGCCTGAGAAAACTGCTTCCAAAGTTCGAACACAAGTCTGAAATTAGCGTCAATAAAAATTATGATTTTTTTTTAAATTCAACTTTATGGAGATTTTGTGACTGAATTCGATTTGGAGCATGATTCTTATGACTGTTCAAAAATTCTAGCCCATTTGGTACCATAGAGCCTGAGAAAACTGCTTCCAAAGTTCGAACCCAAGTCTGAAATTAGCGTCCATAAAAATTATGATTTTTTTAAAAATTCAACTTTATGGAGATTTTGTGACTGAATTCGATTTGGAGCATGATTCTTATGACTGTTCGAAAATTCTAGCCCATTTGGTACCATAGAGCCTGAGAAAACTGCTTCCAAAGTTCGAACCCAAGTCTGAAATTAGCGTCAATAAAAAGTATGATTTTTTAAAAAATCCAATTTTATTTAGATTTTGTGACTGAATTTTATTTGTTCCACGATTCTAACCACCTTTCCAACATTTCAGCCCATTTGGTACCATAGAGCCTGAGAAAACTGCTTCCAAAGTTCGAACCCAAGTCTGAAATTAGCGTCCATAAAAATTATGATTTTTAAAAAATTAGACTTTATGGAGATTTTGTGACTGAATTCGATTTGGAGCATAATTCTTATGACTGTTCAAAAATTCTAGCCCATTTGGTACCATAGAGCCTGAGAAAAACTGCTTCCAAAGTTCGAACCCAAGTCTGAAATTAGCGTCAATAAAAAGTATGATTTTTTAAAAAATCCAATTTTATTAAGATTTTGTGACTGAATTCGATTTGTTCCACGATTCTAACCACTTTTCCAACATTTCAGCCCATTTGGTACCATAGAGCCTGAGAAAACTGCTTCCAAAGTTCGAACCCAAGTCTGAAATTAGCGTCCATAAAAATTATGATTTTTAAAAAATTAGACTTTATGGAGATTTTGTGACTGAATTCGATTTGGAGCATGATTCTTATGACTGTTCAAAAATTCTAGCCCATTTGGTACCATAGAGCCTGAGAAAACTGCTTCCAAAGTTCGAACCCAAGTCTGAAATTAGCGTCAATAAAAAGTATGATTTTTTATAAAATCCAATTTTATTTAGATTTTGTTCTTGAATTCGATTTGTTCCACGATTCTAACCACTTTTCCAACATTTCAGCCCATTTGGTACCATAGAGCCTGAGAAAACTGTTTCCAAAGTTCGAACCCAAGTCTAAAATGAGGGTCCATAAAAATTATGATTTTTAAAAAATTAGACTTTATGGAGATTTTGTGACTGAATTCGATTTTTTCCGCGATTCTTACCACTTTTCCAAAATTTCAGCCCATTTGGTACCATAGAGCCTGAGAAAACTGCTTCCAAAGTTCAAACCCAAGTCTGAAATTAGCGTCCATAAAAATTATGATTTTTTTAAAAATTCAACTTTATGGGAATTTTGTGACTGAATTCGATTTGTTCCACGATTCTAACCACTTTTCCAACATTTCAGCCCATTTGGTACCATAGAGCCTGAGAAAACTGCTTCCAAAGTTCGAACCCAAGTCTAAAATGAGGGTCCATAAAAATTATGAGTTTTAAAAAATTAGACTTTATGGAGATTTTGTGACTGAATTCGATTTTTTCCGCGATTCTTACCACTTTTCCAAAATTTCAGCCCATTTGGTACCATATAGCCTGAGAAAACTGCTTCCAAAATTCGAACCCAAGTCTGAAATTAGCGTCCATAAAAATTATGATTTTTTAAAAAATTCAACTTTATAGAGATTTTGTGACTGAATTCGATTTGGAGCATGATTCTCATGACTGTTCAAAAATTCTAGCCCATTTGGTACCATAGAGCCTGAGAAAACTGCTTCCAAAGTTCGAACCCAAGTCTAAAATGAGGGTCCATAAAAATTATGATTTTTAAAAAATTAGACTTTATGGAGATTTTGTGACTAAATTCGATTTGTTCCACGATTCTTACCACTTTTCCATAATTTCAGACCATTTGGTACCATAGAGCCTGAGAAAACTGCTTCCAAAGTTCGAACACAAGTCTGAAATTAGCGTCCATAAAAATTATGATTTTTTTAAAAATTCAACTTTATGGAGATTTCGTGACTGAATTCGATTTGGAGCATGATTCTTATGACTGTTCAAAAATTCTAGCCCATTTGGTACCATAGAGCCTGAGAAAACTGCTTCCAAAGTTCGAACCCAAGTCTGAAATTAGCGTCCATAAAAATTATGATTTTTAAAAAATTCAACTTAATGGAGATTTTGTGACTGAATTCGATTTGTTCCACGATTCTAACCACTTTTCCAACATTTCAGCCCATTTGGTACCATAGAGCCTGAGAAAACTGCTTCCAAAGTTCGAACCCAAGTCTAAAATGAGGGTCCATAAAAATTATGAGTTTTAAAAAATTAGACTTTATGGAGATTTTGTGACTGAATTCGATTTTTTCCGCGATTCTTACCACTTTTCCAAAATTTCAGCCCATTTGGTACCATAGAGCCTGAGAAAACTGCTTCCAAAGTTCGAACCCAAGTCTGAAATTAGCGTCCATAAAAATTATGATTTTTAAAAAATTCAACTTAATGGAGATTTTGTGACTGAATTCGATTTGTTCCACGATTCTTACCACTTTTACAAAATTTCGGCCCATTTGGTACCATAGAGCTTGAAAAAACTGCTTCCAAAGTTCGAACCCAAGTTTGAAATTAGCGTCCATTAAAATCATTATTTTTCTAAGAGTGAAACTTTATAGAGATTTTGTGACTGAATTCGATTTGTTCCACGATTCTTACCAGTTTTCCAAAATTTCAGCCCATTTGGTACCATAGAGCCTGAGAAAACTGCTACCAAAGTTCGAACCCAAGTCTTAAATGAGGGTCCATAAAAATTATGATTTTTAAAAAAATCAACTTTATGGAGATTTTGTGACTGAATTCGATTTTTTCCACGATTCTTACCACTTTTCCAAAATTTCAGCCCATTTGGTACCATAGAGCCTGAGAAAACTGCTTCCAAAGTTCGAACCCAAGTCTGAAATTAGCGTCCATAAAAATTATGATTTTTTAAAAAATTCAACTTTATAAAGATTTTGTGACTGAATTCGATTTGGAGCATGATTCTTATGACTGTTCAAAAATTCTAGCCCATTTGGTACCATAGAGCCTGAGAAAACTGCTTCCAAAGTTCGAACCCAAGTCTAAAATGAGGGTCCATAAAAATTATGATTTTTAAAAAATTAGACTTTATGGAGATTTTGTGACTAAATTCGATTTGTTCCACGATTCTTACCACTTTTCCATAATTTCAGCCCATTAGGTACCATAGAGCCTGAGAAAACTGCTTCCAAAGTTCGAACACAAGTCTGAAATTAGCGTCAATAAAAAGTATGATTTTTTAAAAAATCCAATTTTATTTAGATTTTGTGACTGAATTCGATTTGTTCCACGATTCTAACCACTTTTCCAACATTTCAGCCCATTTCGTACCATAGAGCCTGAGAAAACTGCTTCCAAAGTTCGAACCCAAGTCTGAAATTAGCGTCCATAAAAATTATGATTTTTAAAAAATTAGACTTTATGGAGATTTTGTGACTGAATTCGATTTGGAGCATGATTCTTATGACTGTTCAAAAATTCTAGCCCATTTGGTACCATAGAGCCTGAGAAAACTGCTTCCAAAGTTCGAACCCAAGTCTGAAATTAGCGTCAATAAAAAGTATGATTTTTTAAAAAATCCAATTTTATTTAGATTTTGTGACTGAATTCGATTTGTTCCACGATTCTAACCACTTTTCCAACATTTCAGCCCATTTGGTACCATAGAGCCTGAGAAAACTGCTTCCAAAGTTCGAACCCAAGTCTAAAATGAGGGTCCATAAAAATTATGATTTTTAAAAAATTAGACTTTATGGAGATTTTGTGACTGAATTCGATTTTTTCCGCGATTCTTACCACTTTTCCAAAATTTCAGCCCATTTGGTACCATAGAGCCTGAGAAAACTGCTTCCAAAGTTCAAACCCAAGTCTGAAATTAGCGTCCATAAAAATTATGATTTTTTTAAAAATTCAACTTTATGGGAATTTTGTGACTGAATTCGATTTGTTCCACGATTCTAACCACTTTTCCAACATTTCAGCCCATTTGGTACCATAGAGCCTGAGAAAACTGCTTCCAAAGTTCGAACCCAAGTCTAAAATGAGGGTCCATAAAAATTATGATTTTAAAAAAATTAGACTTTATTGAGATTTTGTGACTGAATTCGATTTTTTCCGCGATTCTTACCACTTTTCCAAAATTTCAGCCCATTTGGTACCATATAGCCTGAGAAAACTGCTTCCAAAATTCGAACCCAAGTCTGAAATTAGCGTCCATAAAAATTATGATTTTTTAAAAAATTCAACTTTATAGAGATTTTGTGACTGAATTCGATTTGTTCCACGATTCTAACCACTTTTCCAACATTTCAGCCCATTTGGTACCATAGAGCCTGAGAAAACTGCTTCCAAAGTTCGAACCCAAGTCTAAAATGAGGGTCCATAAAAATTATGAGTTTTAAAAAATTAGACTTTATGGAGATTTTGTGACTGAATTCGATTTGTTCCACGATTCTTACCACTTTTACAAAATTTCGGCCCATTTGGTACCATAGAGCTTGAAAAAACTGCTTCCAAAGTTCGAACCCAAGTTTGAAATTAGCGTCCATTAAAATCATTATTTTTCTAAGAGTGAAACTTTATAGAGATTTTGTGACTGAATTCGATTTGTTCCACGATTCTTACCAGTTTTCCAAAATTTCAGCCCATTTGGTACCATAGAGCCTGAGAAAACTGCTACCAAAGTTCGAACCCAAGTCTTAAATGAGGGTCCATAAAAATTATGATTTTTAAAAAAATCAACTTTATGGAGATTTTGTGACTGAATTCGATTTTTTCCACGATTCTTACCACTTTTCCAAAATTTCAGCCCATTTGGTACCATAGAGCCTGAGAAAACTGCTTCCAAAGTTCGAACCCAAGTCTGAAATTAGCGTCCATAAAAATTATGATTTTTTAAAAAATTCAACTTTATAAAGATTTTGTGACTGAATTCGATTTGGAGCATGATTCTTATGACTGTTCAAAAATTCTAGCCCATTTGGTACCATAGAGCCTGAGAAAACTGCTTCCAAAGTTCGAACCCAAGTCTAAAATGAGGGTCCATAAAAATTATGATTTTTAAAAAATTAGACTTTATGGAGATTTTGTGACTAAATTCGATTTGTTCCACGATTCTTACCACTTTTCCATAATTTCAGCCCATTAGGTACCATAGAGCCTGAGAAAACTGCTTCCAAAGTTCGAACACAAGTCTGAAATTAGCGTCAATAAAAAGTATGATTTTTTAAAAAATCCAATTTTATTTAGATTTTGTGACTGAATTCGATTTGTTCCACGATTCTAACCACTTTTCCAACATTTCAGCCCATTTCGTACCATAGAGCCTGAGAAAACTGCTTCCAAAGTTCGAACCCAAGTCTGAAATTAGCGTCCATAAAAATTATGATTTTTAAAAAATTAGACTTTATGGAGATTTTGTGACTGAATTCGATTTGGAGCATGATTCTTATGACTGTTCAAAAATTCTAGCCCATTTGGTACCATAGAGCCTGAGAAAACTGCTTCCAAAGTTCGAACCCAAGTCTGAAATTAGCGTCAATAAAAAGTATGATTTTTTAAAAAATCCAATTTTATTTAGATTTTGTGACTGAATTCGATTTGTTCCACGATTCTAACCACTTTTCCAACATTTCAGCCCATTTGGTACCATAGAGCCTGAGAAAACTGCTTCCAAAGTTCGAACCCAAGTCTAAAATGAGGGTCCATAAAAATTATGATTTTTAAAAAATTAGACTTTATGGAGATTTTGTGACTGAATTCGATTTTTTCCGCGATTCTTACCACTTTTCCAAAATTTCAGCCCATTTGGTACCATAGAGCCTGAGAAAACTGCTTCCAAAGTTCAAACCCAAGTCTGAAATTAGCGTCCATAAAAATTATGATTTTTTTAAAAATTCAACTTTATGGGAATTTTGTGACTGAATTCGATTTGTTCCACGATTCTAACCACTTTTCCAACATTTCAGCCCATTTGGTACCATAGAGCCTGAGAAAACTGCTTCCAAAGTTCGAACCCAAGTCTAAAATGAGGGTCCATAAAAATTATGATTTTAAAAAAATTAGACTTTATTGAGATTTTGTGACTGAATTCGATTTTTTCCGCGATTCTTACCACTTTTCCAAAATTTCAGCCCATTTGGTACCATATAGCCTGAGAAAACTGCTTCCAAAATTCGAACCCAAGTCTGAAATTAGCGTCCATAAAAATTATGATTTTTTAAAAAATTCAACTTTATAGAGATTTTGTGACTGAATTCGATTTGGAGCATGATTCTTATGACTGTTCAAAAATTCTAGCCCATTTGGTACCATAGAGCCTGAGAAAACTGCTTCCAAAGTTCGAACCCAAGTCTGAAATTAGCGTCCATAAAAATTATGATTTTTTAAAAAATTCAACTTTATAGAGATTTTGTGACTGAATTCGATTTGTTCCACGATTCTTACCACTTTTCCATAATTTCAGCCCATTAGGTACCATAGAGCCTGAGAAAACTGCTTCCAAAGTTCGAACACAAGTCTGAAATTAGCGTCAATAAAAAGTATGATTTTTTAAAAAATCCAATTTTATTTAGATTTTGTGACTGAATTCGATTTGTTCCACGATTCTAACCACTTTTCCAACATTTCAGCCCATTTGGTACCATAGAGCCTGAGAAAACTGCTTCCAAAGTTCGAACCCAAGTCTTAAATGAGGGTCCATAAAAATTATGATTTTTAAAAAATTAGACTTTATGGAGATTTTGTGACTGAATTCGATTTGGAGCATGATTCTTATGACTGTTCAAAAATTCTAGCCCATTTGGTACCATAGAGCCTGAGAAAACTGCTTCCAAAGTTCGAACCCAAGTCTGAAATTAGCGTCAATAAAAAGTATGATTTTTTAAAAAATCCAATTTTATTTAGATTTTGTGACTGAATTCGATTTGTTCCACGATTCTAACCACTTTTCCAACATTTCAGCCCATTTGGTACCATAGAGCCTGAGAAAACTGCTTCCAAAGTTCGAACCCAAGTCTTAAATGAGGGTCCATAAAAATTATGATTTTTAAAAAATTAGACTTTATGGAGATTTTGTGACTGAATTCGATTTTTTCCGCGATTCTTACCACTTTTCCAAAATTTCAGCCCATTTGGTACCATAGAGCCTGAGAAAACTGCTTCCAAAGTTCAAACCCAAGTCTGAAATTAGCGTCCATAAAAATTATGATTTTTTTAAAAATTCAACTTTATGGGAATTTTGTGACTGAATTCGATTTGTTCCACGATTCTAACCACTTTTCCAACATTTCAGCCCATTTGGTACCATAGAGCCTGAGAAAACTGCTTCCAAAGTTCGAACCCAAGTCTAAAATGAGGGTCCATAAAAATTATGATTTTAAAAAAATTAGACTTTATTGAGATTTTGTGACTGAATTCGATTTTTTCCGCGATTCTTACCACTTTTCCAAAATTTCAGCCCATTTGGTACCATATAGCCTGAGAAAACTGCTTCCAAAATTCGAACCCAAGTCTGAAATTAGCGTCCATAAAAATTATGATTTTTTAAAAAATTCAACTTTATAGAGATTTTGTGACTGAATTCGATTTGGAGCATGATTCTTATGACTGTTCAAAAATTCTAGCCCATTTGGTACCATAGAGCCTGAGAAAACTGCTTCCAAAGTTCGAACCCAAGTCTAAAATGAGGGTCCATAAAAATTATGATTTTTAAAAAATTAGACTTTATGGAGATTTTGTGACTAAATTCGATTTGTTCCACGATTCTTACCACTTTTCCATAATTTCAGACCATTTGGTACCATAGAGCCTGAGAAAACTGCTTCCAAAGTTCGAACACAAGTCTGAAATTAGCGTCCATAAAAATTATGATTTTTTTAAAAATTCAACTTTATGGAGATTTCGTGACTGAATTCGATTTGGAGCATGATTCTTATGACTGTTCAAAAATTCTAGCCCATTTGGTACCATAGAGCCTGAGAAAACTGCTTCCAAAGTTCGAACCCAAGTCTGAAATTAGCGTCCATAAAAATTATGATTTTTTAAAAAATTCAACTTTATAGAGATTTTGTGACTGAATTCGATTTGGAGCATGATTCTTATGACTGTTCAAAAATTCTAGCCCATTTGGTACCATAGAGCCTGAGAAAACTGCTTCCAAAGTTCGAACCCAAGTCTAAAATGAGGGTCTATAAAAATTATGATTTTTAAAAAATTAGACTTTATGGAGATTTTGTGACTAAATTCGATTTGTTCCACGATTCTTACCACTTTTCCATAATTTCAGCCCATTAGGTACCATAGAGCCTGAGAAAACTGCTTCCAAAGTTCGAACACAAGTCTGAAATTAGCGTCAATAAAAATTATGATTTTTTTTTAAATTCAACTTTATGGAGATTTTGTGACTGAATTCGATTTGGAGATGATTCTTATGACTGTTCAAAAATTCTAGCCCATTTGGTACCATAGAGCCTGAGAAAACTGCTTCCAAAGTTCGAACCCAAGTCTGAAATTAGCGTCCATAAAAATTATGATTTTTTTAAAAATTCATCTTTATGGAGATTTTGTGACTGAATTCGATTTGGAGCATGATTCTTATGACTGTTCAAAAATTCTAGCCCATTTGGTACCATAGAGCCTGAGAAAACTGCTTCCAAAGTTCGAACCCAAGTCTGAAATTAGCGTCAATAAAAAGTATGATTTTTTAAAAAATCCAATTTTATTTAGATTTTGTGACTGAATTCGATTTTTTCTACGATTCTTACCACTTTTCCAAAATTTCAGCCCATTTGGTACCATAGAGCCTGAGAAAACTGCTTCCAAAGTTCGAACCCAAGTCTGAAATTAGCGTCCATAAAAATTATGATTTTTTTAAAAATTCAACTTTATGGAGATTTTGTGACTGAATTCGATTTGGAGAATGATTCTTATGACTGTTCAAAAATTCTAGCCCATTTGGTACCATAGAGCCTGAGAAAACTGCTTCCAAAGTTCGAACCCAAGTCTGAAATTAGCGTCAATAAAAAGTATGATTTTTTAAAAAATCCAATTTTATTTAGATTTTGTGACTGAATTCGATTTGTTCCACGATTCTTACCAGTTTTCCATAATTTCAGCCCATTTGGTACCATAGAGCCTGAGAAAACTGCTACCAAAGTTCGAACCCAAGTCTGATTTTTTTAAAAATTCAACTTTATGGAGATTTTGTTACTGAATTCGATTTGGAGCATGATTCTTATGACTGTTCAAAAATTCTAGCCCATTTGGTACCATAGAGCCTGAGAAAACTGCTTCCAAAGTTCGAACCCAAGTCTGAAATTAGCGTCCATAAAAATTATGATTTTTTTAAAAATTCAACTTTATGGAGATTTTGTGACTGAATTCGATTTGGAGCATGATTCTTATGACTGTTCAAAAATTCTAGCCCATTTGGTACCATAGAGCTTGAAAAAACTGCTTCCAAAGTTCGAACCCAAGTTTGAAATTAGCGTCCATTAAAATCATTATTTTTCTAAGAGTGAAACTTTATAGAGATTTTGTGACTGAATTCGATTTGTTCCACGATTCTTACCAGTTTTCCAAAATTTCAGCCCATTTGGTACCATAGAGCCTGAGAAAACTGCTACCAAAGTTCGAACCCAAGTCTTAAATGAGGGTCCATAAAAATTATGATTTTTAAAAAAATCAACTTTATGGAGATTTTGTGACTGAATTCGATTTTTTCTACGATTCTTACCACTTTTCCAAAATTTCAGCCCATTTGGTATCATAGAGCCTGAGAAAACTGCTTCCAAAGTTCGAACCCAAGTCTGAAATTAGCGTCCATAAAAATTATGATTTTTTAAAAAATTCAACTTTATAGAGATTTTGTGACTGAATTCGATTTGGAGCATGATTCTTATGACTGTTCAAAAATTCTAGCCCATTTGGTATCATAGAGCCTGAGAAAACTGCTTCCAAAGTTCGAACCCAAGTCTAAAATGAGGGTCTATAAAAATTATGATTTTTAAAAAATTAGACTTTATGGAGATTTTGTGACTAAATTCGATTTGTTCCACGATTCTTACCACTTTTCCATAATTTCAGCCCATTAGGTACCATAGAGCCTGAGAAAACTGCTTCCAAAGTTCGAACACAAGTCTGAAATTAGCGTCAATAAAAATTATGATTTTTTTTTAAATTCAACTTTATGGAGATTTTGTGACTGAATTCGATTTGGAGATGATTCTTATGACTGTTCAAAAATTCTAGCCCATTTGGTACCATAGAGCCTGAGAAAACTGCTTCCAAAGTTCGAACCCAAGTCTGAAATTAGCGTCAATAAAAAGTATGATTTTTTAAAAAATCCAATTTTATTTAGATTTTGTGACTGAATTCGATTTGTTCCACGATTCTAACCACTTTTCCAACATTTCAGCCCATTTGGTACCATAGAGCCTGAGAAAACTGCTTCCAAAGTTCGAACCCAAGTCTGAAATTAGCGTCCATAAAAATTATGATTTTTAAAAAATTAGACTTTATGGAGATTTTGTGACTGAATTCGATTTGGAGCATGATTCTTATGACTGTTCAAAAATTCTAGCCCATTTGGTACCATAGAGCCTGAGAAAACTGCTTCCAAAGTTCGAACCCAAGTCTGAAATTAGCGTCAATAAAAAGTATGATTTTTTAAAAAATCCAATTTTATTTAGATTTTGTGACTGAATTCGATTTGTTCCACGATTCTAACCACTTTTCCAACATTTCAGCCCATTTGGTACCATAGAGCCTGAGAAAACTGCTTCCAAAGTTCGAACCCAAGTCTAAAATGAGGGTCCATAAAAATTATGATTTTTAAAAAATTAGATTTTATGGAGATTTTGTGACTGAATTCGATTTTTTCCGCGATTCTTACCACTTTTCCAAAATTTCAGCCCATTTGGTACCATAGAGCCTGAGAAAACTGCTTCCAAAGTTCGAACCCAAGTCTGAAATTAGCGTCCATAAAAATTATGATTTTTTTAAAAATTCAACTTTATGGGAATTTTGTGACTGAATTCGATTTGTTCCACGATTCTAACCACTTTTCCAACATTTCAGCCCATTTGGTACCATTGAGCCTGAGAAAACTGCTTCCAAAGTTCGAACCCAAGTCTAAAATGAGGGTCCATAAAAAATATGATTTTTAAAAAATTAGACTTTATGGAGATTTTGTGACTGAATTCGATTTTTTCCGCGATTCTTACCACTTTTCCAAAATTTCAGCCCATTTGGTACCATATAGCCTGAGAAAACTGCTTCCAAAGTTCGAACCCAAGTCTGAAATTAGCGTCCATAAAAATTATGATTTTTTAAAAAATTCAACTTTATAGAGATTTTGTGACTGAATTCGATTTGGAGCATGATTCTTATGACTGTTCAAAAATTCTAGCCCATTTGGTACCATAGAGCCTGAGAAAACTGCTTCCAAAGTTCGAACCCAAGTCTAAAATGAGGGTCCATAAAAATTATGATTTTTAAAAAATTAGACTTTTTGGAGATTTTGTGACTAAATTCGATTTGTTCCACGATTCTTACCACTTTTCCATAATTTCAGACCATTTGGTACCATAGAGCCTGAGAAAACTGCTTCCAAAGTTCGAACACAAGTTTGAAATTAGCGTCCATAAAAATTATGATTTTTTTAAAAATTCAACTTTATGGAGATTTTGTGACTGAATTCGATTTGGAGCATGATTCTTATGACTGTTCAAAAATTCTAGCCCATTTGGTACCATAGAGCCTGATAAAACTGCTTCCAAAGTTCGAACCCAAGTCTGAAATTAGCGTCCATAAAAATTATGATTTTTAAAAAATTCAACTTTATGGAGATTTTGTGACTGAATTCGATTTGTTCCACGATTCTTACCACTTTTACAAAATTTCGGCCCATTTGGTACCATAGAGCTTGAAAAAACTGCTTCCAAAGTTCGAACCCAAGTCTGAAATTAGCGTCCATTAAAATCATTATTTTTCTAAGAGTGAAACTTTATAGAGATTTTGTGACTGAATTCGATTTGTTCAACGATTCTTACCAGTTTTCCAAAATTTCAGCCCATTTGGTACCATAGAGCCTGAGAAAACTGCTTCCAAAGTTCGAACCCAAGTCTAAAATGAGGGTCCATAAAAATTATGATTTTTAAAAAATTAGACTTTATGGAGATTTTGTGACTGAATTCGATTTGGAGCATGATTCTTATGACTGTTCAAAAATTCTAGCCCATTTGGTACCATAGAGCCTGAGAAAACTGCTTCCAAAGTTCGAACCCAAGTCTGAAATTAGCGTCAATAAAAAGTATGATTTTTTAAAAAATCCAATTTTATTTAGATTTTGTGACTGAATTCGATTTGTTCCACGATTCTAACCACTTTTCCAACATTTCAGCCCATTTGGTACCATAGAGCCTGAGAAAACTGCTTCCAAAGTTCGAACCCAAGTCTAAAATGAGGGTCCATAAAAATTATGATTTTTAAAAAATTAGACTTTATGGAGATTTTGTGACTGAATTCGATTTGGAGCATGATTCTTATGACTGTTCAAAAATTCTAGCCCATTTGGTACCATAGAGCCTGAGAAAACTGCTTCCAAAGTTCGAACCCAAGTCTGAAATTAGCGTCAATAAAAAGTATGATTTTTTAAAAAATCCAATTTTATTTAGATTTTGTGACTGAATTCGATTTGTTCCACGATTCTAACCACTTTTCCAACATTTCAGCCCATTTGGTACCATAGAGCCTGAGAAAACTGCTTCCAAAGTTCGAACCCAAGTCTAAAATGAGGGTCCATAAAAATTATGATTTTTAAAAAATTAGACTTTATGGAGATTTTGTGACTGAATTCGATTTTTTCCGCGATTCTTACCACTTTTCCAAAATTTCAGCCCATTTGGTACCATATAGCCTGAGAAAACTGCTTCCAAAGTTCGAACCCAAGTCTGAAATTAGCGTCCATAAAAATTATGATTTTTTAAAAAATTCAACTTTATAGAGATTTTGTGACTGAATTCGATTTGGAGCATGATTCTTATGACTGTTCAAAAATTCTAGCCCATTTGGTACCATAGAGCCTGAGAAAACTGCTTCCAAAGTTCGAACCCAAGTCTAAAATGAGGGTCCATAAAAATTATGATTTTTAAAAAATTAGACTTTTTGGAGATTTTGTGACTAAATTCGATTTGTTCCACGATTCTTACCAGTTTTCCAAAATTTCAGCCCATTTGGTACCATAGAGCCTGAGAAAACTGCTACCAAAGTTCGAACCCAAGTCTGATTTTTTTAAAAATTCAACTTTATGGAGATTTTGTGACTGAATTCGATTTGGAGCATGATTCTTATGACTGTTCAAAAATTCTAGCCCATTTGGTACCATAGAGCCTGAGAAAACTGCTTCCAAAGTTCGAACCCAAGTCTGAAAATAGCGTCCATAAAAATTATGATTTTTTTAAAAATTCAACTTTTTGGAGATTTTGTGACTGAATTCGATTTGGAGCATGATTCTTATGACTGTTCAAAAATTCTAGCCCATTTGGTACCATAGAGCCTGAGAAAACTGCTTCCAAAGTTCGAACCCAAGTCTGAAAATAGCGTCCATAAAAATTATGATTTTTTTAAAAATTCAACTTTATGGAGATTTTGTGACTGAATTCGATTTGGAGCATGATTCTTATGACTGTTCAAAAATTCTAGCCCATTTGGTACCATAGAGCTTGAAAAAACTGCTTCCAAAGTTCGAACCCAAGTTTGAAATTAGCGTCCATTAAAATCATTATTTTTCTAAGAGTGAAACTTTATAGAGATTTTGTGACTGAATTCGATTTGTTCCACGATTCTTACCAGTTTTCCAAAATTTCAGCCCATTTGGTACCATAGAGTCTGAGAAAACTGCTACCAAAGTTCGAACCCAAGTCTTAAATGAGGGTCCATAAAAATTATGATTTTTAAAAAAATCAACTTTATGGAGATTTTGTGACTGAATTCGATTTTTTCCACGATTCTTACCACTTTTCCAAAATTTCAGCCCATTTGGTACCATAGAGCCTGAGAAAACTGCTTCCAAAGTTCGAACCCAAGTCTGAAATTAGCGTCCATAAAAATTATGATTTTTTAAAAAATTCAACTTTATAGAGATTTTGTGACTGAATTCGATTTGGAGCATGATTCTTATGACTGTTCAAAAATTCTAGCCCATTTGGTACCATAGAGCCTGAGAAAACTGCTTCCAAAGTTCGAACCCAAGTCTAAAATGAGGGTCTATAAAAATTATGATTTTTAAAAAATTAGACTTTATGGAGATTTTGTGACTAAATTCGATTTGTTCCACGATTCTTACCACTTTTCCATAATTTCAGCCCATTAGGTACCATAGAGCCTGAGAAAACTGCTTCCAAAGTTCGAACCCAAGTCTGAAATTAGCGTCAATAAAAAGTATGATTTTTTAAAAAATCCAATTTTATTTAGATTTTGTGACTGAATTCGATTTGTTCCACGATTCTAACCACTTTTCCAACATTTCAGCCCATTTGGTACCATAGAGCCTGAGAAAACTGCTTCCAAAGTTCGAACCCAAGTCTGAAATTAGCGTCCATAAAAATTATGATTTTTAAAAAATTAGACTTTATGGAGATTTTGTGACTGAATTCGATTTGGAGCATGATTCTTATGACTGTTCAAAAATTCTAGCCCATTTGGTACCATAGAGCCTGAGAAAACTGCTTCCAAAGTTCGAACCCAAGTCTGAAATTAGCGTCAATAAAAAGTATGATTTTTTAAAAAATCCAATTTTATTTAGATTTTGTGACTGAATTCGATTTTTTCCACGATTCTAACCACTTTTCCAACATTTCAGCCCATTTGGTACCATAGAGCCTGAGAAAACTGCTTCCAAAGTTCGAACCCAAGTCTAAAATGAGGGTCCATAAAAATTATGATTTTTAAAAAATTAGACTTTATGGAGATTTTGTGACTGAATTCGATTTGTTCCACGATTCTAACCACTTTTCCAAAATTTCAGCCCATTTGGTACCATAGAGCCTGAGAAAACTGCTTCCAAAGTTCGAACCCAAGTCTGAAATTAGCGTCCATAAAAATTATGATTTTTTTAAAAATTCAACTTTATGGGAATTTTGTGACTGAATTCGATTTGTTCCACGATTCTAACCACTTTTCCAACATTTCAGCCCATTTGGTACCATTGAGCCTGAGAAAACTGCTTCCAAAGTTCGAACCCAAGTCTAAAATGAGGGTCCATAAAAATTATGATTTTTAAAAAATTAGACTTTATGGAGATTTTGTGACTGAATTCGATTTTTTCCGCGATTCTTACCACTTTTCCAAAATTTCAGCCCATTTGGTACCATATAGCCTGAGAAAACTGCTTCCAAAGTTCGAACCCAAGTCTAAAATGAGGGTCCATAAAAATTATGATTTTTAAAAAATTAGACTTTATGGAGATTTTGTGACTGAATTCGATTTGGAGCATGATTCTTATGACTGTTCAAAAATTCTAGCCCATTTGGTACCATAGAGCCTGAGAAAACTGCTTCCAAAGTTCGAACCCAAGTCTGAAATTAGCGTCAATAAAAAGTATGATTTTTTAAAAAATCCAATTTTATTTAGATTTTGTGACTGAATTCGATTTGTTCCACGATTCTAACCACTTTTCCAACATTTCAGCCCATTTGGTACCATAGAGCCTGAGAAAACTGCTTCCAAAGTTCGAACCCAAGTCTAAAATGAGGGTCCATAAAAATTATGATTTTTAAAAAATTAGACTTTATGGAGATTTTGTGACTGAATTCGATTTGGAGCATGATTCTTATGACTGTTCAAAAATTCTAGCCCATTTGGTACCATAGAGCCTGAGAAAACTGCTTCCAAAGTTCGAACCCAAGTCTGAAATTAGCGTCAATAAAAAGTATGATTTTTTAAAAAATCCAATTTTATTTAGATTTTGTGACTGAATTCGATTTGTTCCACGATTCTAACCACTTTTCCAACATTTCAGCCCATTTGGTACCATAGAGCCTGAGAAAACTGCTTCCAAAGTTCGAACCCAAGTCTAAAATGAGGGTCCATAAAAATTATGATTTTTAAAAAATTAGACTTTTTGGAGATTTTGTGACTAAATTCGATTTGTTCCACGATTCTTACCAGTTTTCCAAAATTTCAGCCCATTTGGTACCATAGAGCCTGAGAAAACTGCTACCAAAGTTCGAACCCAAGTCTGATTTTTTTTAAAAATTCAACTTTATGGAGATTTTGTGACTGAATTCGATTTGGAGCATGATTCTTATGACTGTTCAAAAATTCTAGCCCATTTGGTACCATAGAGCCTGAGAAAACTGCTTCCAAAGTTCGAACCCAAGTCTGAAAATAGCGTCCATAAAAATTATGATTTTTTTAAAAATTCAACTTTTTGGAGATTTTGTGACTGAATTCGATTTGGAGCATGATTCTTATGACTGTTCAAAAATTCTAGCCCATTTGGTACCATAGAGCCTGAGAAAACTGCTTCCAAAGTTCGAACCCAAGTCTGAAAATAGCGTCCATAAAAATTATGATTTTTTTAAAAATTCAACTTTATGGAGATTTTGTGACTGAATTCGATTTGGAGCATGATTCTTATGACTGTTCAAAAATTCTAGCCCATTTGGTACCATAGAGCTTGAAAAAACTGCTTCCAAAGTTCGAACCCAAGTTTGAAATTAGCGTCCATTAAAATCATTATTTTTCTAAGAGTGAAACTTTATAGAGATTTTGTGACTGAATTCGATTTGTTCCACGATTCTTACCAGTTTTCCAAAATTTCAGCCCATTTGGTACCATAGAGTCTGAGAAAACTGCTACCAAAGTTCGAACCCAAGTCTTAAATGAGGGTCCATAAAAATTATGATTTTTAAAAAAATCAACTTTATGGAGATTTTGTGACTGAATTCGATTTTTTCCACGATTCTTACCACTTTTCCAAAATTTCAGCCCATTTGGTACCATAGAGCCTGAGAAAACTGCTTCCAAAGTTCGAACCCAAGTCTGAAATTAGCGTCCATAAAAATTATGATTTTTTAAAAAATTCAACTTTATAGAGATTTTGTGACTGAATTCGATTTGGAGCATGATTCTTATGACTGTTCAAAAATTCTAGCCCATTTGGTACCATAGAGCCTGAGAAAACTGCTTCCAAAGTTCGAACCCAAGTCTAAAATGAGGGTCTATAAAAATTATGATTTTTAAAAAATTAGACTTTATGGAGATTTTGTGACTAAATTCGATTTGTTCCACGATTCTTACCACTTTTCCATAATTTCAGCCCATTAGGTACCATAGAGCCTGAGAAAACTGCTTCCAAAGTTCGAACCCAAGTCTGAAATTAGCGTCAATAAAAAGTATGATTTTTTAAAAAATCCAATTTTATTTAGATTTTGTGACTGAATTCGATTTGTTCCACGATTCTAACCACTTTTCCAACATTTCAGCCCATTTGGTACCATAGAGCCTGAGAAAACTGCTTCCAAAGTTCGAACCCAAGTCTGAAATTAGCGTCCATAAAAATTATGATTTTTAAAAAATTAGACTTTATGGAGATTTTGTGACTGAATTCGATTTGGAGCATGATTCTTATGACTGTTCAAAAATTCTAGCCCATTTGGTACCATAGAGCCTGAGAAAACTGCTTCCAAAGTTCGAACCCAAGTCTGAAATTAGCGTCAATAAAAAGTATGATTTTTTAAAAAATCCAATTTTATTTAGATTTTGTGACTGAATTCGATTTTTTCCACGATTCTAACCACTTTTCCAACATTTCAGCCCATTTGGTACCATAGAGCCTGAGAAAACTGCTTCCAAAGTTCGAACCCAAGTCTAAAATGAGGGTCCATAAAAATTATGATTTTTAAAAAATTAGACTTTATGGAGATTTTGTGACTGAATTCGATTTGTTCCACGATTCTAACCACTTTTCCAAAATTTCAGCCCATTTGGTACCATAGAGCCTGAGAAAACTGCTTCCAAAGTTCGAACCCAAGTCTGAAATTAGCGTCCATAAAAATTATGATTTTTTTAAAAATTCAACTTTATGGGAATTTTGTGACTGAATTCGATTTGTTCCACGATTCTAACCACTTTTCCAACATTTCAGCCCATTTGGTACCATTGAGCCTGAGAAAACTGCTTCCAAAGTTCGAACCCAAGTCTAAAATGAGGGTCCATAAAAATTATGATTTTTAAAAAATTAGACTTTATGGAGATTTTGTGACTGAATTCGATTTTTTCCGCGATTCTTACCACTTTTCCAAAATTTCAGCCCATTTGGTACCATATAGCCTGAGAAAACTGCTTCCAAAGTTCGAACCCAAGTCTGAAATTAGCGTCCATAAAAATTATGATTTTTTAAAAAATTCAACTTTATAGAGATTTTGTGACTGAATTCGATTTGGAGCATGATTCTTATGACTGTTCAAAAATTCTAGCCCATTTGGTACCATAGAGCTTGAAAAAACTGCTTCCAAAGTTCGAACCCAAGTCTGAAATTAGCGTCCATTAAAATCATTATTTTTCTAAGAGTGAAACTTTATAGAGATTTTGTGACTGAATTCGATTTGTTCAACGATTCTTACCAGTTTTCCAAAATTTCAGCCCATTTGGTACCATAGAGCCTGAGAAAACTGCTTCCAAAGTTCGAACCCAAGTCTAAAATGAGGGTCCATAAAAATTATGATTTTTAAAAAATTCAACTTTATGGAGATTTTGTGACTGAATTCGATTTTTTCCACGATTCTTACCACTTTTCCAAAATTTCAGCCCATTTGGTACCATTGAGCCTGAGAAAACTGCTTCCAAAGTTCGAACCCAAGTCTGAAATTAGCGTCCATAAAAATTATGATTTTTAAAAAATTAGACTTTATGGAGATTTTGTGACTGAATTCAATTTGGAGCATGATTCTTATGACTGTTCAAAAATTCTAGCCCATTTGGTACCATAGAGCCTGAGAAAACTGCTTCCAAAGTTCGAACCCAAGTCTGAAATTAGCGTCAATAAAAAGTATGATTTTTTAAAAAATCCAATTTTATTTAGATTTTGTGACTGAATTCGATTTGTTCCACGATTCTAACCACTTTTCCAACATTTCAGCCCATTTGGTACCATAGAGCCTGAGAAAACTGCTTCCAAAGTTCGAACCCAAGTCTAAAATGAGGGTCCATAAAAATTATGATTTTTAAAAAATTAGACTTTATGGAGATTTTGTGACTGAATTCGATTTTTTCCGCGATTCTTACCACTTTTCCAAAATTTCAGCCCATTTGGTACCATAGAGCCTGAGAAAACTGCTTCCAAAGTTCAAACCCAAGTCTGAAATTAGCGTCCATAAAAATTATGATTTTTTTAAAAATTCAACTTTATGGGAATTTTGTGACTGAATTCGATTCGTTCCACGATTCTAACCACTTTTCCAACATTTCAGCCCATTTGGTACCATAGAGCCTGAGAAAACTGCTTCCAAAGTTCGAACCCAAGTCTAAAATGAGGGTCCATAAAAATTATGATTTTTAAAAAATTAGACTTTATGGAGATTTTGTGACTGAATTCGATTTTTTCCGCAATTCTTACCACTTTTCCAAAATTTCAGCCCATTTGGTACCATATAGCCTGAGAAAACTGCTTCCAAAATTCGAACCCAAGTCTGAAATTAGCGTCCATAAAAATTATGATTTTTTAAAAAATTCAACTTTATAGAGATTTTGTGACTGAATTCGATTTGGAGCATGATTCTTATGACTGTTCAAAAATTCTAGCCCATTTGGTACCATAGAGCCTGAGAAAACTGCTTCCAAAGTTCGACCCCAAGTCTAAAATGAGGGTCCATAAAAATTATGATTTTTAAAAAATTAGACTTTATGGAGATTTTGTGACTAAATTCGATTTGTTCCACGATTCTTACCACTTTTCCATAATTTCAGACCATTTGGTACCATAAAGCCTGAGAAAACTGTTTCCAAAGTTCGAACACAAGTCTGAAATTAGCGTCCATAAAAATTATGATTTTTTTAAAAATTCAACTTTATGGAGATTTCGTGACTGAATTCGATTTGGAGCATGATTCTTATGACTGTTCAAAAATTCTAGCCCATTTGGTACCATAGAGCCTGAGAAAACTGCTTCCAAAGTTCGAACCCAAGTCTGAAATTAGCGTCCATAAAAATTATGATTTTTAAAAAATTCAACTTTATGGAGATTTTGTGACTGAATTCGATTTGTTCCACGATTCTTACCACTTTTACAAAATTTCGGCCCATTTGGTACCATAGAGCTTGAAAAAACTGCTTCCAAAGTTCGAACCCAAGTTTGAAATTAGCGTCCATTAAAATCATTATTTTTCTAAGAGTGAAACTTTATAGAGATTTTGTGACTGAATTCGATTTGTTCCACGATTCTTTCCAGTTTTCCAAAATTTCAGCCCATTTGGTACCATAGAGCCTGAGAAAACTGCTACCAAAGTTCGAACCCAAGTCTAAAATGAGGGTCCATAAAAATTATGATTTTTAAAAAATTCAACTTTATGGAGATTTTGTGACTGAATTCGATTTTTTCCACGATTCTTACCACTTTTCCAAAATTTCAGCCCATTTGGTACCATTGAGCCTGAGAAAACTGCTTCCAAAGTTCGAACCCAAGTCTGAAATTAGCGTCCATAAAAATTATGATTTTTAAAAAATTAGACTTTATGGAGATTTTGTGACTGAATTCGATTTGGAGCATGATTCTTATGACTGTTCAAAAATTCTAGCCCATTTGGTACCATAGAGCCTGAGAAAACTGCTTCCAAAGTTCGAACCCAAGTCTGAAATTAGCGTCAATAAAAAGTATGATTTTTTAAAAAATCCAATTTTATTTAGATTTTGTGACTGAATTCGATTTGTTCCACGATTCTAACCACTTTTCCAACATTTCAGCCCATTTGGTACCATAGAGCCTGAGAAAACTGCTTCCAAAGTTCGAACCCAAGTCTAAAATGAGGGTCCATAAAAATTATGATTTTTAAAAAATTAGACTTTATGGAGATTTTGTGACTGAATTCGATTTGGAGCATGATTCTTATGACTGTTCAAAAATTCTAGCCCATTTGGTACCATAGAGCCTGAGAAAACTGCTTCCAAAGTTCGAACCCAAGTCTGAAATTAGCGTCAATAAAAAGTATGATTTTTTAAAAAATCCAATTTTATTTAGATTTTGTGACTGAATTCGATTTGTTCCACGATTCTAACCACTTTTCCAACATTTCAGCCCATTTGGTACCATAGAGCCTGAGAAAACTGCTTCCAAAGTTCGAACCCAAGTCTAAAATGAGGGTCCATAAAAATTATGATTTTTAAAAAATTAGACTTTATGGAGATTTTGTGACTGAATTCGATTTTTTCCGCGATTCTTACCACTTTTCCAAAATTTCAGCCCATTTGGTACCATAGAGCCTGAGAAAACTGCTTCCAAAGTTCAAACCCAAGTCTTAAATTAGCGTCCATAAAAATTATGATTTTTTTAAAAATTCAACTTTATGGAGATTTTGTGACTGAATTTGATTTGGAGCATGATTCTTATGACTGTTCAAAAATTCTAGCCCATTTGGTACCATAGAGCCTGAGAAAACAGCTTCCAAAGTTCGAACCCAAGTCTAAAATGATGGTCCATAAAAATTATGATTTTTAAAAAATTAGACTTTATGGAGATTTTGTGACTAAATTCGATTTGTTCCACGATTCTTACCACTTTTCCATAATTTCAGACCATTTGGTACCATAGAGCCTGAGAAAACTGCTTCCAAAGTTCGAACCCAAGTCTGAAATTAGCGTCCATAAAAATTATGATTTTTTAAAAAATTCAACTTTATAGAGATTTTGTGACTGAATTCGATTTGGAGCATGATTCTTATGACTGTTCAAAAATTCTAGCCCATTTGGTACCATAGAGCCTGAGAAAACTGCTTCCAAAGTTCGAACCCAAGTCTAAAATGAGGGTCCATAAAAATTATGATTTTTAAAAAATTAGACTTTATGGAGATTTTGTGACTAAATTCGATTTGTTCCACAATTTTTACCACTTTTCCATAATTTCAGCCCATTTGGTACCATAGAGCCTGAGAAAACTGCTTCCAAAGTTCGAACACAAGTCTGAAATTAGCGTCCATAAAAATTATGATTTTTTTAAAAATTCAACTTTATGGAGATTTTGTGACTGAATTGGATTTGGAGCATGATTCTTATGACTGTTCAAAAATTCTAGCCCATTTGGTACCATAGAGCCTGAGAAAACTGCTTCCAAAGTTCGAACCCAAGTCTGAAATTAGCGTCCATAAAAATTATGATTTTTAAAAAATTCAACTTTATGGAGATTTTGTGACTGAATTCGATTTGTTCCACGATTCTTACCACTTTTACAAAATTTCGGCCCATTTGGTACCATAGAGCTTGAAAAAACTGCTTCCAAAGTTCGAACCCAAGTCTGAAATTAGCGTCCATTAAAATCATTATTTTTCTAAGAGTGAAACTTTATAGAGATTTTGTGACTGAATTCGATTTGTTCCACGATTCTTACCAGTTTTCCAAAATTTCAGCCCATTTGGTACCATAGAGCCTGAGAAAACTGCTTCCAAAGTTCGAACCCAAGTCTAAAATGAGGGTCCATAAAAATTATGATTTTTAAAAAATTAGACTTTATGGAGATTTTGTGACTAAATTCGATTTGTTCCACGATTCTTACCACTTTTCCATAATTTCAGCCCATTAGGTACCATAGAGCCTGAGAAAACTGCTTCCAAAGTTCGAACCCAAGTCTGAAATTAGAGTCCATAAAAATTATGATTTTTTTTTAAATTCAACTTTATGGAGATTTTGTGACTGAATTCGATTTGGAGCATGATTCTTATGACTGTTCAAAAATTATAGCCCATTTGGTACCATAGAGCCTGAGAAAACTGCTTCCAAAGTTCGAACCCAAGTCTGAAATTAGCGTCCATAAAAATTAAGATTTTTTTAAAAATTCAACTTTTATGGAGATTTTGTGACTGAATTCGATTTGGAGCATGATTCTTATGACTGTTCAAAAATTCTAGCCCATTTGGTACCATAGAGCCTGAGAAAACTGCTTCCAAAGTTCGAACCCAAGTCTGAAATTAGCGTCAATAAAAAGTATGATTTTTTAAAAAATCCAATTTTATTTAGATTTTGTGACTGAATTCGATTTGTTCCACGATTCTTACCACTTTTCCAACATTTCAGCCCATTTGGTACCATATAGCCTGAGAAAACTGCTTCCAAAGTTCGAACCCAAGTCTAAAATGAGGGTCCATAAAAATTATGATTTTTAAAAAATTAGACTTTATGGAGATTTTGTGACTAAATTCGATTTGTTCCACGATTCTTACCACTTTTCCATAATTTCAGCCCATTAGGTAGCATAGAGCCTGAGAAAACTGCTTCCAAAGTTCGAACACAAGTCTGAAATTAGCGTCAATAAAAATTATGATTTTTTTTTAAATTCAACTTTATGGAGATTTTGTGACTGAGATCGATTTGGAGCATGATTCTTATGACTGTTCAAAAATTCTAGCCCATTTGGTACCATAGAGCCTGAGAAAACTGCTTCCAAAGTTCGAACCCAAGTCTGAAATTAGCGTCCATAAAAATTATGATTTTTTTAAAAATTCAACTTTATGGAGATTTTGTGACTGAATTCGATTTGTTCCACGATTCTTACCACTTTTCCATAATTTCAGACCATTTGGTACCATAGAGCCTGAGAAAACTGCTTCCAAAGTTCGAACCCAAGTCTGAAATTAGCGTCCATAAAAATTATGATTTTTTAAAAAATTCAACTTTATAGAGATTTTGTGACTGAATTCGATTTGGAGCATGATTCTTATGACTGTTCAAAAATTCTAGCCCATTTGGTACCATAGAGCCTGAGAAAACTGCTTCCAAAGTTCGAACCCAAGTCTAAAATGAGGGTCCATAAAAATTATGATTTTTAAAAAATTAGACTTTATGGAGATTTTGTGACTAAATTCGATTTGTTCCACGATTTTTACCACTTTTCCATAATTTCAGCCCATTTGGTACCATAGAGCCTGAGAAAACTGCTTCCAAAGTTCGAACACAAGTCTGAAATTAGCGTCCATAAAAATTATGATTTTTTTAAAAATTCAACTTTATGGAGATTTTGTGACTGAATTGGATTTGGAGCATGATTCTTATGACTGTTCAAAAATTCTAGCCCATTTGGTACCATAGAGCCTGAGAAAACTGCTTCCAAAGTTCGAACCCAAGTCTGAAATTAGCGTCCATAAAAATTATGATTTTTAAAAAATTCAACTTTATGGAGATTTTGTGACTGAATTCGATTTGTTCCACGATTCTTACCACTTTTACAAAATTTCGGCCCATTTGGTACCATAGAGCTTGAAAAAACTGCTTCCAAAGTTCGAACCCAAGTCTGAAATTAGCGTCCATTAAAATCATTATTTTTCTAAGAGTGAAACTTTATAGAGATTTTGTGACTGAATTCGATTTGTTCCACGATTCTTACCAGTTTTCCAAAATTTCAGCCCATTTGGTACCATAGAGCCTGAGAAAACTGCTTCCAAAGTTCGAACCCAAGTCTAAATTGAGGGTCCATAAAAATTATGATTTTTAAAAAATTAGACTTTATGGAGATTTTGTGACTAAATTCGATTTGTTCCACGATTCTTACCACTTTTCCATAATTTCAGCCCATTAGGTACCATAGAGCCTGTGAAAACTGCTTCCAAAGTTCGAACACAAGTCTGAAATTAGCGTCAATAAAAATTATGATTTTTTTTTAAATTCAACTTTATGGAGATTTTGTGACTGAATTCGATTTGGAGCATGATTCTTATGACTGTTCAAAAATTCTAGCCCATTTGGTACCATAGAGCCTGAGAAAACTGCTTCCAAAGTTCGAACCCAAGTCTGAAATTAGCGTCCATAAAAATTATGATTTTTAAAAAATTAGACTTTATGGAGATTTTGTGACTGAATTCGATTTGGAGCATGATTCTTATGACTGTTCAAAAATTCTAGCCCATTTGGTACCATAGAGCCTGAGAAAACTGCTTCCAAAGTTCGAACCCAAGTCTGAAATTAGCGTCAATAAAAAGTATGATTTTTTAAAAAATCCAATTTTATTTAGATTTTGTGACTGAATTCGATTTGTTCCACGATTCTAACCACTTTTCCAACATTTCAGCCCATTTGGTACCATAGAGCCTGAGAAAACTGCTTCCAAAGTTCGAACCCAAGTCTAAAATGAGGGTCCATAAAAATTATGATTTTTAAAAAATTCAACTTTATGGAGATTTTGTGACTGAATTCGATTTTTTCCGCGATTCTTACCACTTTTCCAAAATTTCGGCCCATTTGGTACCATAGAGCTTGAAAAAACTGCTTCCAAAGTTCGAACCCAAGTCTGAAATTAGCGTCCATTAAAATCATTATTTTTCTAAGAGTGAAACTTTATAGAGATTTTGTGACTGAATTCGATTTGTTCCACGATTCTTACCAGTTTTCCAAAATTTCAGCCCATTTGGTACCATAGAGCCTGAGAAAACTGCTTCCAAAGTTCGAACCCAAGTCTAAAATGAGGGTCCATAAAAATTATGATTTTTAAAAAATTAGACTTAATTTTGTGACTAAATTCGATTTGTTCCACGATTCTTACCACTTTTCCATAATTTCAGCCCATTAGGTACCATAGAGCCTGAGAAAACTGCTTCCAAAGTTCGAACACAAGTCTGAAATTAGCGTCAATAAAAATTATGATTTTTTTTTAAATTCAACTTTATGGAGATTTTGTGACTGAATTCGATTTGGAGCATGAGTCTTATGACTGTTCAAAAATTCTAGCCCATTTGGTACCATAGAGCCTGAGAAAACTGCTTCCAAAGTTCGAACCCAAGTCTGAAATTAGCGTCCATAAAAATTATGATTTTTAAAAAATTAGACTTTATGGAGATTTTGTGACTGAATTCGATTTGGAGCATGATTCTTATGACTGTTCAAAAATTCTAGCCCATTTGGTACCATAGAGCCTGAGAAAACTGCTTCCAAAGTTCGAACCCAAGTCTGAAATTAGCGTCAATAAAAAGTATGATTTTTTAAAAAATCCAATTTTATTTAGATTTTGTGACTGAATTCGATTTGTTCCACGATTCTAACCACTTTTCCAACATTTCAGCCCATTTGGTACCATAGAGCCTGAGAAAACTGCTTCCAAAGTTCGAACCCAAGTCTAAAATGAGGGTCCATAAAAATTATGATTTTTAAAAAATTAGACTTTATGGAGATTTTGTGACTGAATTCGATTTTTTCCGCGATTCTTACCACTTTTCCAAAATTTCAGCCCATTTGGTACCATATAGCCTGAGAAAACTGCTTCCAAAATTCGAACCCAAGTCTGAAATTAGCGTCCATAAAAATTATGATTTTTTAAAAAATTCAACTTTATAGAGATTTTGTGACTGAATTCGATTTGGAGCATGATTCTTATGACTGTTCAAAAATTCTAGCCCATTTGGTACCATAGAGCCTGAGAAAACTGCTTCCAAAGTTCGACCCCAAGTCTAAAATGAGGGTCCATAAAAATTATGATTTTTAAAAAATTAGACTTTATGGAGATTTTGTGACTAAATTCGATTTGTTCCGCGATTCTTACCACTTTTCCAAAATTTCAGCCCATTTGGTACCATAGAGCCTGAGAAAACTGCTTCTAAAGTTCGAACCCAAGTCTAAAATGAGGGTCCATAAAAATTATGATTTTTAAAAAATTAGACTTTATGGAGATTTTGTGACTGAATTCGATTTTTTCCGCGATTCTTACCACTTTTCCAAAATTTCAGCCCATTTGGTACCATATAGCCTGAGAAAACTGCTTCCAAAATTCGAACCCAAGTCTGAAATTAGCGTCCATAAAAATTATGATTTTTTAAAAAATTCAACTTTATAGAGATTTTGTGACTGAATTCGATTTGTTCCACGATTCTTACCACTTTTCCATAATTTCAGCCCATTAGGTACCATAGAGCCTGTGAAAACTGCTTCCAAAGTTCGAACACAAGTCTGAAATTAGCGTCAATAAAAATTATGATTTTTTTTTAAATTCAACTTTATGGAGATTTTGTGACTGAATTCGATTTGGAGCATGATTCTTATGACTGTTCAAAAATTCTAGCCCATTTGGTACCATAGAGCCTGAGAAAACTGCTTCCAAAGTTCGAACCCAAGTCTGAAATTAGCGTCCATAAAAATTATGATTTTTAAAAAATTAGACTTTATGGAGATTTTGTGACTGAATTCGATTTGGAGCATGATTCTTATGACTGTTCAAAAATTCTAGCCCATTTGGTACCATAGAGCCTGAGAAAACTGCTTCCAAAGTTCGAACCCAAGTCTGAAATTAGCGTCAATAAAAAGTATGATTTTTTAAAAAATCCAATTTTATTTAGATTTTGTGACTGAATTCGATTTGTTCCACGATTCTAACCACTTTTCCAACATTTCAGCCCATTTGGTACCATAGAGCCTGAGAAAACTGCTTCCAAAGTTCGAACCCAAGTCTAAAATGAGGGTCCATAAAAATTATGATTTTTAAAAAATTAGACTTTATGGAGATTTTGTGACTAAATTCGATTTGTTCCACGATTTTTACCACTTTTCCATAATTTCAGCCCATTTGGTACCATAGAGCCTGAGAAAACTGCTTCCAAAGTTCGAACACAAGTCTGAAATTAGCGTCCATAAAAATTATGATTTTTTTAAAAATTCAACTTTATGGAGATTTTGTGACTGAATTGGATTTGGAGCATGATTCTTATGACTGTTCAAAAATTCTAGCCCATTTGGTACCATAGAGCCTGAGAAAACTGCTTCCAAAGTTCGAACCCAAGTCTGAAATTAGCGTCCATAAAAATTATGATTTTTAAAAAATTCAACTTTATGGAGATTTTGTGACTGAATTCGATTTGTTCCACGATTCTTACCACTTTTACAAAATTTCGGCCCATTTGGTACCATAGAGCTTGAAAAAACTGCTTCCAAAGTTCGAACCCAAGTCTGAAATTAGCGTCCATTAAAATCATTATTTTTCTAAGAGTGAAACTTTATAGAGATTTTGTGACTGAATTCGATTTGTTCCACGATTCTTACCAGTTTTCCAAAATTTCAGCCCATTTGGTACCATAGAGCCTGAGAAAACTGCTTCCAAAGTTCGAACCCAAGTCTAAATTGAGGGTCCATAAAAATTATGATTTTTAAAAAATTAGACTTTATGGAGATTTTGTGACTAAATTCGATTTGTTCCACGATTCTTACCACTTTTCCATAATTTCAGCCCATTAGGTACCATAGAGCCTGTGAAAACTGCTTCCAAAGTTCGAACACAAGTCTGAAATTAGCGTCAATAAAAATTATGATTTTTTTTTAAATTCAACTTTATGGAGATTTTGTGACTGAATTCGATTTGGAGCATGATTCTTATGACTGTTCAAAAATTCTAGCCCATTTGGTACCATAGAGCCTGAGAAAACTGCTTCCAAAGTTCGAACCCAAGTCTGAAATTAGCGTCCATAAAAATTATGATTTTTAAAAAATTAGACTTTATGGAGATTTTGTGACTGAATTCGATTTGGAGCATGATTCTTATGACTGTTCAAAAATTCTAGCCCATTTGGTACCATAGAGCCTGAGAAAACTGCTTCCAAAGTTCGAACCCAAGTCTGAAATTAGCGTCAATAAAAAGTATGATTTTTTAAAAAATCCAATTTTATTTAGATTTTGTGACTGAATTCGATTTGTTCCACGATTCTAACCACTTTTCCAACATTTCAGCCCATTTGGTACCATAGAGCCTGAGAAAACTGCTTCCAAAGTTCGAACCCAAGTCTAAAATGAGGGTCCATAAAAATTATGATTTTTAAAAAATTCAACTTTATGGAGATTTTGTGACTGAATTCGATTTTTTCCGCGATTCTTACCACTTTTCCAAAATTTCGGCCCATTTGGTACCATAGAGCTTGAAAAAACTGCTTCCAAAGTTCGAACCCAAGTCTGAAATTAGCGTCCATTAAAATCATTATTTTTCTAAGAGTGAAACTTTATAGAGATTTTGTGACTGAATTCGATTTGTTCCACGATTCTTACCAGTTTTCCAAAATTTCAGCCCATTTGGTACCATAGAGCCTGAGAAAACTGCTTCCAAAGTTCGAACCCAAGTCTAAAATGAGGGTCCATAAAAATTATGATTTTTAAAAAATTAGACTTTATGGAGATTTTGTGACTGAATTCGATTTTTTCCGCGATTCTTACCACTTTTCCAAAATTTCAGCCCATTTGGTACCATATAGCCTGAGAAAACTGCTTCCAAAATTCGAACCCAAGTCTGAAATTAGCGTCCATAAAAATTATGATTTTTTAAAAAATTCAACTTTATAGAGATTTTGTGACTGAATTCGATTTGGAGCATGATTCTTATGACTGTTCAAAAATTCTAGCCCATTTGGTACCATAGAGCCTGAGAAAACTGCTTCCAAAGTTCGACCCCAAGTCTAAAATGAGGGTCCATAAAAATTATGATTTTTAAAAAATTAGACTTTATGGAGATTTTGTGACTAAATTCGATTTGTTCCGCGATTCTTACCACTTTTCCAAAATTTCAGCCCATTTGGTACCATAGAGCCTGAGAAAACTGCTTCTAAAGTTCGAACCCAAGTCTAAAATGAGGGTCCATAAAAATTATGATTTTTAAAAAATTAGACTTTATGGAGATTTTGTGACTGAATTCGATTTTTTCCGCGATTCTTACCACTTTTCCAAAATTTCAGCCCATTTGGTACCATATAGCCTGAGAAAACTGCTTCCAAAATTCGAACCCAAGTCTGAAATTAGCGTCCATAAAAATTATGATTTTTTAAAAAATTCAACTTTATAGAGATTTTGTGACTGAATTCGATTTGGAGCATGATTCTTATGACTGTTCAAAAATTCTAGCCCATTTGGTACCATAGAGCCTGAGAAAACTGCTTCCAAAGTTCGACCCCAAGTCTAAAATGAGGGTCCATAAAAATTATGATTTTTAAAAAATTAGACTTTATGGAGATTTTGTGACTAAATTCGATTTGTTCCACGATTCTTACCACTTTTCCATAATTTCAGACCATTTGGTACCATAGAGCCTGAGAAAACTGCTTCCAAAGTTCGAACACAAGTCTGAAATTAGCGTCCATAAAAATTATGATTTTTTTAAAAATTCAACTTTATGGAGATTTCGTGACTGAATTCGATTTGGAGCATGATTCTTATGACTGTTCAAAAATTCTAGCCCATTTGGTACCATAGAGCCTGAGAAAACTGCTTCCAAAGTTCGAACCCAAGTCTGAAATTAGCGTCCATAAAAATTATGATTTTTAAAAAATTCAACTTTATGGAGATTTTGTGACTGAATTCGATTTGTTCCACGATTCTTACCACTTTTACAAAATTTCGGCCCATTTGGTACCATAGAGCTTGAAAAAACTGCTTCCAAAGTTCGAACCCAAGTTTGAAATTAGCGTCCATTAAAATCATTATTTTTCTAAGAGTGAAACTTTATAGAGATTTTGTGACTGAATTCGATTTGTTCCACGATTCTTACCAGTTTTCCAAAATTTCAGCCCATTTGGTACCATAGAGCCTGAGAAAACTGCCACCAAAGTTCGAACCCAAGTCTTAAATGAGGGTCCATAAAAATTATGATTTTTAAAAAAATCAACTTTATGGAGATTTTGTGACTGAATTCGATTTGTTCCACGATTCTTACCAGTTTTCCAAAATTTCAGCCCATTTGGTACCATAGAGCCTGAGAAAACTGCTTCCAAAGTTCGAACCCAAGTCTGAAATTAGCCTCCATAAAAATTATGATTTTTTAAAAAATTCAACTTTATAGAGATTTTGTGACTGAATTCGATTTGGAGCATGATTCTTATGACTGTTCAAAAATTCTAGCCCATTTGGTACCATAGAGCCTGAGAAAACTGCTTCCAAAGTTCGAACCCAAGTCTAAAATGAGGGTCCATAAAAATTATGATTTTTAAAAAATTAGACTTTATGGAGATTTTGTGACTAAATTCGATTTGTTCCACGATTCTTACCACTTTTCCATAATTTCAGCCCATTAGGTACCATAGAGCCTGAGAAAACTGCTTCCAAAGTTCGAACACAAGTCTGAAATTAGCGTCAATAAAAATTATGATTTTTTTTTAAATTCAACTTTATGGAGATTTTGTGACTGAATTCGATTTGGAGCATGATTCTTATGACTGTTCAAAAATTCTAGCCCATTTGGTACCATAGAGCCTGAGAAAACTGCTTCCAAAGTTCGAACCCAAGTCTGAAATTAGCGTCCATAAAAATTATGATTTTTTTAAAAATTCAACTTTATGGAGATTTTGTGACTGAATTCGATTTGGAGCATGATTCTTATGACTGTTCGAAAATTCTAGCCCATTTGGTACCATAGAGCCTGAGAAAACTGCTTCCAAAGTTCGAACCCAAGTCTGAAATTAGCGTCAATAAAAAGTATGATTTTTTAAAAAATCCAATTTTATTTAGATTTTGTGACTGAATTTTATTTGTTCCACGATTCTAACCACCTTTCCAACATTTCAGCCCATTTGGTACCATAGAGCCTGAGAAAACTGCTTCCAAAGTTCGAACCCAAGTCTGAAATTAGCGTCCATAAAAATTATGATTTTTAAAAAATTAGACTTTATGGAGATTTTGTGACTGAATTCGATTTGGAGCATGATTCTTATGACTGTTCAAAAATTCTAGCCCATTTGGTACCATAGAGCCTGAGAAAACTGCTTCCAAAGTTCGAACCCAAGTCTGAAATTAGCGTCAATAAAAAGTATGATTTTTTATAAAATCCAATTTTATTTAGATTTTGTTCTTGAATTCGATTTGTTCCACGATTCTAACCACTTTTCCAACATTTCAGCCCATTTGGTACCATAGAGCCTGAGAAAACTGTTTCCAAAGTTCGAACCCAAGTCTAAAATGAGGGTCCATAAAAATTATGATTTTTAAAAAATTAGACTTTATGGAGATTTTGTGACTGAATTCGATTTTTTCCGCGATTCTTACCACTTTTCCAAAATTTCAGCCCATTTGGTACCATAGAGCCTGAGAAAACTGCTTCCAAAGTTCAAACCCAAGTCTGAAATTAGCGTCCATAAAAATTATGATTTTTTTAAAAATTCAACTTTATGGGAATTTTGTGACTGAATTCGATTTGTTCCACGATTCTAACCACTTTTCCAACATTTCAGCCCATTTGGTACCATAGAGCCTGAGAAAACTGCTTCCAAAGTTCGAACCCAAGTCTAAAATGAGGGTCCATAAAAATTATGAGTTTTAAAAAATTAGACTTTATGGAGATTTTGTGACTGAATTCGATTTTTTCCGCGATTCTTACCACTTTTCCAAAATTTCAGCCCATTTGGTACCATATAGCCTGAGAAAACTGCTTCCAAAATTCGAACCCAAGTCTGAAATTAGCGTCCATAAAAATTATGATTTTTTAAAAAATTCAACTTTATAGAGATTTTGTGACTGAATTCGATTTGGAGCATGATTCTCATGACTGTTCAAAAATTCTAGCCCATTTGGTACCATAGAGCCTGAGAAAACTGCTTCCAAAGTTCGAACCCAAGTCTAAAATGAGGGTCCATAAAAATTATGATTTTTAAAAAATTAGACTTTATGGAGATTTTGTGACTAAATTCGATTTGTTCCACGATTCTTACCACTTTTCCATAATTTCAGACCATTTGGTACCATAGAGCCTGAGAAAACTGCTTCCAAAGTTCGAACACAAGTCTGAAATTAGCGTCCATAAAAATTATGATTTTTTTAAAAATTCAACTTTATGGAGATTTCGTGACTGAATTCGATTTGGAGCATGATTCTTATGACTGTTCAAAAATTCTAGCCCATTTGGTACCATAGAGCCTGAGAAAACTGCTTCCAAAGTTCGAACCCAAGTCTGAAATTAGCGTCCATAAAAATTATGATTTTTATAAAATTCAACTTAATGGAGATTTTGTGACTGAATTCGATTTGTTCCACGATTCTAACCACTTTTCCAACATTTCAGCCCATTTGGTACCATAGAGCCTGAGAAAACTGCTTCCAAAGTTCGAACCCAAGTCTAAAATGAGGGTCCATAAAAATTATGAGTTTTAAAAAATTAGACTTTATGGAGATTTTGTGACTGAATTCGATTTTTTCCGCGATTCTTACCACTTTTCCAAAATTTCAGCCCATTTGGTACCATATAGCCTGAGAAAACTGCTTCCAAAATTCGAACCCAAGTCTGAAATTAGCGTCCATAAAAATTATGATTTTTTAAAAAATTCAACTTTATAGAGATTTTGTGACTGAATTCGATTTGGAGCATGATTCTCATGACTGTTCAAAAATTCTAGCCCATTTGGTACCATAGAGCCTGAGAAAACTGCTTCCAAAGTTCGAACCCAAGTCTAAAATGAGGGTCCATAAAAATTATGATTTTTAAAAAATTAGACTTTATGGAGATTTTGTGACTAAATTCGATTTGTTCCACGATTCTTACCACTTTTCCATAATTTCAGACCATTTGGTACCATAGAGCCTGAGAAAACTGCTTCCAAAGTTCGAACACAAGTCTGAAATTAGCGTCCATAAAAATTATGATTTTTTTAAAAATTCAACTTTATGGAGATTTCGTGACTGAATTCGATTTGGAGCATGATTCTTATGACTGTTCAAAAATTCTAGCCCATTTGGTACCATAGAGCCTGAGAAAACTGCTTCCAAAGTTCGAACCCAAGTCTGAAATTAGCGTCCATAAAAATTATGATTTTTATAAAATTCAACTTAATGGAGATTTTGTGACTGAATTCGATTTGTTCCACGATTCTAACCACTTTTCCAACATTTCAGCCCATTTGGTACCATAGAGCCTGAGAAAACTGCTTCCAAAGTTCGAACCCAAGTCTAAAATGAGGGTCCATAAAAATTATGAGTTTTAAAAAATTAGACTTTATGGAGATTTTGTGACTGAATTCGATTTTTTCCGCGATTCTTACCACTTTTCCAAAATTTCAGCCCATTTGGTACCATATAGCCTGAGAAAACTGCTTCCAAAATTCGAACCCAAGTCTGAAATTAGCGTCCATAAAAATTATGATTTTTTAAAAAATTCAACTTTATAGAGATTTTGTGACTGAATTCGATTTGGAGCATGATTCTCATGACTGTTCAAAAATTCTAGCCCATTTGGTACCATAGAGCCTGAGAAAACTGCTTCCAAAGTTCGAACCCAAGTCTAAAATGAGGGTCCATAAAAATTATGATTTTTAAAAAATTAGACTTTATGGAGATTTTGTGACTAAATTCGATTTGTTCCACGATTCTTACCACTTTTCCATAATTTCAGACCATCTGGTACCATAGAGCCTGAGAAAACTGCTTCCAAAGTTCGAACACAAGTCTGAAATTAGCGTCCATAAAAATTATGATTTTTTTAAAAATTCAACTTTATGGAGATTTCGTGACTGAATTCGATTTGGAGCATGATTCTTATGACTGTTCAAAAATTCTAGCCCATTTGGTACCATAGAGCCTGAGAAAACTGCTTCCAAAGTTCGAACCCAAGTCTGAAATTAGCGTCCATAAAAATTATGATTTTTAAAAAATTCAACTTAATGGAGATTTTGTGACTGAATTCGATTTGTTCCACGATTCTTACCACTTTTACAAAATTTCGGCCCATTTGGTACCATAGAGCTTGAAAAAACTGCTTCCAAAGTTCGAACCCAAGTTTGAAATTAGCGTCCATTAAAATCATTATTTTTCTAAGAGTGAAACTTTATAGAGATTTTGTGACTGAATTCGATTTGTTCCACGATTCTTACCAGTTTTCCAAAATTTCAGCCCATTTGGTACCATAGAGCCTGAGAAAACTGCTACCAAAGTTCGAACCCAAGTCTTAAATGAGGGTCCATAAAAATTATGATTTTTAAAAAAATCAACTTTATGGAGATTTTGTGACTGAATTCGATTTTTTCCACGATTCTTACCACTTTTCCAAAATTTCAGCCCATTTGGTACCATAGAGCCTGAGAAAACTGCTTCCAAAGTTCGAACCCAAGTCTGAAATTAGCGTCCATAAAAATTATGATTTTTTAAAAAATTCAACTTTATAAAGATTTTGTGACTGAATTCGATTTGGAGCATGATTCTTATGACTGTTCAAAAATTCTAGCCCATTTGGTACCATAGAGCCTGAGAAAACTGCTTCCAAAGTTCGAACCCAAGTCTAAAATGAGGGTCCATAAAAATTATGATTTTTAAAAAATTAGACTTTATGGAGATTTTGTGACTAAATTCGATTTGTTCCACGATTCTTACCACTTTTCCATAATTTCAGCCCATTAGGTACCATAGAGCCTGAGAAAACTGCTTCCAAAGTTCGAACACAAGTCTGAAATTAGCGTCAATAAAAAGAATGATTTTTTAAAAAATCCAATTTTATTTAGATTTTGTGACTGAATTCGATTTGTTCCACGATTCTAACCACTTTTCCAACATTTCAGCCCATTTCGTACCATAGAGCCTGAGAAAACTGCTTCCAAAGTTCGAACCCAAGTCTGAAATTAGCGTCCATAAAAATTATGATTTTTAAAAAATTAGACTTTATGGAGATTTTGTGACTGAATTCGATTTGGAGCATGATTCTTATGACTGTTCAAAAATTCTAGCCCATTTGGTACCATAGAGCCTGAGAAAACTGCTTCCAAAGTTCGAACCCAAGTCTGAAATTAGCGTCAATAAAAAGTATGATTTTTTAAAAAATCCAATTTTATTTAGATTTTGTGACTGAATTCGATTTGTTCCACGATTCTAACCACTTTTCCAACATTTCAGCCCATTTGGTACCATAGAGCCTGAGAAAACTGCTTCCAAAGTTCGAACCCAAGTCTAAAATGAGGGTCCATAAAAATTATGATTTTTAAAAAATTAGACTTTATGGAGATTTTGTGACTGAATTCGATTTTTTCCGCGATTCTTACCACTTTTCCAAAATTTCAGCCCATTTGGTACCATAGAGCCTGAGAAAACTGCTTCCAAAGTTCAAACCCAAGTCTGAAATTAGCGTCCATAAAAATTATGATTTTTTTAAAAATTCAACTTTATGGGAATTTTGTGACTGAATTCGATTTGTTCCACGATTCTAACCACTTTTCCAACATTTCAGCCCATTTGGTACCATAGAGCCTGAGAAAACTGCTTCCAAAGTTCGAACCCAAGTCTAAAATGAGGGTCCATAAAAATTATGATTTTAAAAAAATTAGACTTTATTGAGATTTTGTGACTGAATTCGATTTTTTCCGCGATTCTTACCACTTTTCCAAAATTTCAGCCCATTTGGTACCATATAGCCTGAGAAAACTGCTTCCAAAATTCGAACCCAAGTCTGAAATTAGCGTCCATAAAAATTATGATTTTTTAAAAAATTCAACTTTATAGAGATTTTGTGACTGAATTCGATTTGGAGCATGATTCTTATGACTGTTCAAAAATTCTAGCCCATTTGGTACCATAGAGCCTGAGAAAACTGCTTCCAAAGTTCGAACCCAAGTCTAAAATGAGGGTCCATAAAAATTATGATTTTTAAAAAATTAGACTTTATGGAGATTTTGTGACTAAATTCGATTTGTTCCACGATTCTTACCACTTTTCCATAATTTCAGACCATTTGGTACCATAGAGCCTGAGAAAACTGCTTCCAAAGTTCGAACACAAGTCTGAAATTAGCGTCCATAAAAATTATGATTTTTTTAAAAATTCAACTTTATGGAGATTTCGTGACTGAATTCGATTTGGAGCATGATTCTTATGACTGTTCAAAAATTCTAGCCCATTTGGTACCATAGAGCCTGAGAAAACTGCTTCCAAAGTTCGAACCCAAGTCTGAAATTAGCGTCCATAAAAATTATGATTTTTAAAAAATTCAACTTTATGGAGATTTTGTGAAAGAATTCGATTTGTTCCACGATTCTAACCACTTTTCCAACATTTCAGCCCATTTGGTACCATAGAGCCTGAGAAAACTGCTTCCAAAGTTCGAACCCAAGTCTTAAATGAGGGTCCATAAAAATTATGATTTTTAAAAAAATCAACTTTATGGAGATTTTGTGACTGAATTCGATTTTTTCCACGATTCTTACCACTTTTCCAAAATTTCAGCCCATTTGGTACCATAGAGCCTGAGAAAACTGCTTCCAAAGTTCGAACCCAAGTCTGAAATTAGCGTCCATAAAAATTATGATTTTTTAAAAAATTCAACTTTATAGAGATTTTGTGACTGAATTCGATTTGTTCCACGATTCTTACCACTTTTCCATAATTTCAGCCCATTAGGTACCATAGAGCCTGAGAAAACTGCTTCCAAAGTTCGAACACAAGTCTGAAATTAGCGTCAATAAAAAGTATGATTTTTTAAAAAATCCAATTTTATTTAGATTTTGTGACTGAATTCGATTTGTTCCACGATTCTAACCACTTTTCCAACATTTCAGCCCATTTGGTACCATAGAGCCTGAGAAAAACTGCTTCCAAAGTTCGAACCCAAGTCTGAAATTAGCGTCAATAAAAAGTATGATTTTTTAAAAAATCCAATTTTATTTAGATTTTGTGACTGAATTCGATTTGTTCCACGATTCTAACCACTTTTCCAACATTTCAGCCCATTTGGTACCATAGAGCCTGAGAAAACTGCTTCCAAAGTTCGAACCCAAGTCTTAAATGAGGGTCCATAAAAATTATGATTTTTAAAAAATTAGACTTTATGGAGATTTTGTGACTGAATTCGATTTGGAGCATGATTCTTATGACTGTTCAAAAATTCTAGCCCATTTGGTACCATAGAGCCTGAGAAAACTGCTTCCAAAGTTCGAACCCAAGTCTGAAATTAGCGTCAATAAAAAGTATGATTTTTTTAAAAATCCAATTTTATTTAGATTTTGTGACTGAATTCGATTTGTTCCACGATTCTAACCACTTTTCCAACATTTCAGCCCATTTGGTACCATAGAGCCTGAGAAAACTGCTTCCAAAGTTCGAACCCAAGTCTTAAATGAGGGTCCATAAAAATTATGATTTTTAAAAAATTAGACTTTATGGAGATTTTGTGAGTGAATTCGATTTTTTCCGCGATTCTTACCACTTTTCCAAAATTTCAGCCCATTTGGTACCATAGAGCCTGAGAAAACTGCTTCCAAAGTTCAAACCCAAGTCTGAAATTAGCGTCCATAAAAATTATGATTTTTTTAAAAATTCAACTTTATGGGAATTTTGTGACTGAATTCGATTTGTTCCACGATTCTAACCACTTTTCCAACATTTCAGCCCATTTGGTACCATAGAGCCTGAGAAAACTGCTTCCAAAGTTCGAACCCAAGTCTAAAATGAGGGTCCATAAAAATTATGATTTTAAAAAAATTAGACTTTATTGAGATTTTGTGACTGAATTCGATTTTTTCCGCGATTCTTACCACTTTTCCAAAATTTCAGCCCATTTGGTACCATATAGCCTGAGAAAACTGCTTCCAAAATTCGAACCCAAGTCTGAAATTAGCGTCCATAAAAATTATGATTTTTTAAAAAATTCAACTTTATAGAGATTTTGTGACTGAATTCGATTTGGAGCATGATTCTTATGACTGTTCAAAAATTCTAGCCCATTTGGTACCATAGAGCCTGAGAAAACTGCTTCCAAAGTTCGAACCCAAGTCTAAAATGAGGGTCCATAAAAATTATGATTTTTAAAAAATTAGACTTTATGGAGATTTTGTGACTAAATTCGATTTGTTCCACGATTCTTACCACTTTTCCATAATTTCAGACCATTTGGTACCATAGAGCCTGAGAAAACTGCTTCCAAAGTTCGAACACAAGTCTGAAATTAGCGTCCATAAAAATTATGATTTTTTTAAAAATTCAACTTTATGGAGATTTCGTGACTGAATTCGATTTGGAGCATGATTCTTATGACTGTTCAAAAATTCTAGCCCATTTGGTACCATAGAGCCTGAGAAAACTGCTTACAAAGTTCGAACCCAAGTCTGAAATTAGCGTCCATAAAAATTATGATTTTTAAAAAATTCAACTTTATGGAGATTTTGTGACTGAATTCGATTTGTTCCACGATTCTTACCACTTTTACAAAATTTCGGCCCATTTGGTACCATAGAGCTTGAAAAAACTGCTTCCAAAGTTCGAACCCAAGTTTGAAATTAGCGTCCATAAAAATTATGATTTTTTAAAAAATTCAACTTTATAGAGATTTTGTGACTGAATTCGATTTGGAGCATGATTCTTATGACTGTTCAAAAATTCTAGCCCATTTGGTACCATAGAGCCTGAGAAAACTGCTTCCAAAGTTCGAACCCAAGTCTAAAATGAGGGTCCATAAAAATTATGATTTTTAAAAAATTAGACTTTATGGAGATTTTGTGACTAAATTCGATTTGTTCCACGATTCTTACCACTTTTCCATAATTTCAGCCCATTAGGTACCATAGAGCCTGAGAAAACTGCTTCCAAAGTTCGAACACAAGTCTGAAATTAGCGTCAATAAAAATTATGATTTTTTTTTAAATTCAACTTTATGAAGATTTTGTGACTGAATTCGATTTGGAGCATGATTCTTATGACTGTTCAAAAATTCTAGCCCATTTGGTACCATAGAGCCTGAGAAAACTGCTTCCAAAGTTCGAACACAAGTTTGAAATTAGCGTCCATAAAAATTATGATTTTTTTAAAAATTCAACTTTATGGAGATTTTGTGACTGAATTCGATTTGGAGCATGATTCTTATGACTGTTCAAAAATTCTAGCCCATTTGGTACCATAGAGCCTGATAAAACTGCTTCCAAAGTTCGAACCCAAGTCTGAAATTAGCGTCCATAAAAATTATGATTTTTAAAAAATTCAACTTTATGGAGATTTTGTGACTGAATTCGATTTGTTCCACGATTCTTACCACTTTTACAAAATTTCGGCCCATTTGGTACCATAGAGCTTGAAAAAACTGCTTCCAAAGTTCGAACCGAAGTCTGAAATTAGCGTCCATTAAAATCATTATTTTTCTAAGAGTGAAACTTTATAGAGATTTTGTGACTGAATTCGATTTGTTCAACGATTCTTACCAGTTTTCCAAAATTTCAGCCCATTTGGTACCATAGAGCCTGAGAAAACTGCTTCCAAAGTTCGAACCCAAGTCTAAAATGAGGGTCCATAAAAATTATGATTTTTAAAAAATTAGACTTTATGGAGATTTTGTGACTGAATTCGATTTGGAGCATGATTCTTATGACTGTTCAAAAATTCTAGCCCATTTGGTACCATAGAGCCTGAGAAAACTGCTTCCAAAGTTCGAACCCAAGTCTGAAATTAGCGTCAATAAAAAGTATGATTTTTTAAAAAATCCAATTTTATTTAGATTTTGTGACTGAATTCGATTTGTTCCACGATTCTAACCACTTTTCCAACATTTCAGCCCATTTGGTACCATAGAGCCTGAGAAAACTGCTTCCAAAGTTCGAACCCAAGTCTAAAATGAGGGTCCATAAAAATTATGATTTTTAAAAAATTAGACTTTATGGAGATTTTGTGACTGAATTCGATTTGGAGCATGATTCTTATGACTGTTCAAAAATTCTAGCCCATTTGGTACCATAGAGCCTGAGAAAACTGCTTCCAAAGTTCGAACCCAAGTCTGAAATTAGCGTCAATAAAAAGTATGATTTTTTAAAAAATCCAATTTTATTTAGATTTTGTGACTGAATTCGATTTGTTCCACGATTCTAACCACTTTTCCAACATTTCAGCCCATTTGGTACCATAGAGCCTGAGAAAACTGCTTCCAAAGTTCGAACCCAAGTCTAAAATGAGGGTCCATAAAAATTATGATTTTTAAAAAATTAGACTTTATGGAGATTTTGTGACTGAATTCGATTTTTTCCGCGATTCTTACCACTTTTCCAAAATTTCAGCCCATTTGGTACCATATAGCCTGAGAAAACTGCTTCCAAAGTTCGAACCCAAGTCTGAAATTAGCGTCCATAAAAATTATGATTTTTTAAAAAATTCAACTTTATAGAGATTTTGTGACTGAATTCGATTTGGAGCATGATTCTTATGACTGTTCAAAAATTCTAGCCCATTTGGTACCATAGAGCCTGAGAAAACTGCTTCCAAAGTTCGAACCCAAGTCTAAAATGAGGGTCCATAAAAATTATGATTTTTAAAAAATTAGACTTTTTGGAGATTTTGTGACTAAATTCGATTTGTTCCACGATTCTTACCAGTTTTCCAAAATTTCAGCCCATTTGGTACCATAGAGCCTGAGAAAACTGCTACCAAAGTTCGAACCCAAGTCTGATTTTTTTAAAAATTCAACTTTATGGAGATTTTGTGACTGAATTCGATTTGGAGCATGATTCTTATGACTGTTCAAAAATTCTAGCCCATTTGGTACCATAGAGCCTGAGAAAACTGCTTCCAAAGTTCGAACCCAAGTCTGAAAATAGCGTCCATAAAAATTATGATTTTTTTAAAAATTCAACTTTTTGGAGATTTTGTGACTGAATTCGATTTGGAGCATGATTCTTATGACTGTTCAAAAATTCTAGCCCATTTGGTACCATAGAGCCTGAGAAAACTGCTTCCAAAGTTCGAACCCAAGTCTGAAAATAGCGTCCATAAAAATTATGATTTTTTTAAAAATTCAACTTTATGGAGATTTTGTGACTGAATTCGATTTGGAGCATGATTCTTATGACTGTTCAAAAATTCTAGCCCATTTGGTACCATAGAGCTTGAAAAAACTGCTTCCAAAGTTCGAACCCAAGTTTGAAATTAGCGTCCATTAAAATCATTATTTTTCTAAGAGTGAAACTTTATAGAGATTTTGTGACTGAATTCGATTTGTTCCACGATTCTTACCAGTTTTCCAAAATTTCAGCCCATTTGGTACCATAGAGTCTGAGAAAACTGCTACCAAAGTTCGAACCCAAGTCTTAAATGAGGGTCCATAAAAATTATGATTTTTAAAAAAATCAACTTTATGGAGATTTTGTGACTGAATTCGATTTTTTCCACGATTCTTACCACTTTTCCAAAATTTCAGCCCATTTGGTACCATAGAGCCTGAGAAAACTGCTTCCAAAGTTCGAACCCAAGTCTGAAATTAGCGTCCATAAAAATTATGATTTTTTAAAAAATTCAACTTTATAGAGATTTTGTGACTGAATTCGATTTGGAGCATGATTCTTATGACTGTTCAAAAATTCTAGCCCATTTGGTACCATAGAGCCTGAGAAAACTGCTTCCAAAGTTCGAACCCAAGTCTAAAATGAGGGTCTATAAAAATTATGATTTTTAAAAAATTAGACTTTATGGAGATTTTGTGACTAAATTCGATTTGTTCCACGATTCTTACCACTTTTCCATAATTTCAGCCCATTAGGTACCATAGAGCCTGAGAAAACTGCTTCCAAAGTTCGAACCCAAGTCTGAAATTAGCGTCAATAAAAAGTATGATTTTTTAAAAAATCCAATTTTATTTAGATTTTGTGACTGAATTCGATTTGTTCCACGATTCTAACCACTTTTCCAACATTTCAGCCCATTTGGTACCATAGAGCCTGAGAAAACTGCTTCCAAAGTTCGAACCCAAGTCTGAAATTAGCGTCCATAAAAATTATGATTTTTAAAAAATTAGACTTTATGGAGATTTTGTGACTGAATTCGATTTGGAGCATGATTCTTATGACTGTTCAAAAATTCTAGCCCATTTGGTACCATAGAGCCTGAGAAAACTGCTTCCAAAGTTCGAACCCAAGTCTGAAATTAGCGTCAATAAAAAGTATGATTTTTTAAAAAATCCAATTTTATTTAGATTTTGTGACTGAATTCGATTTGTTCCACGATTCTAACCACTTTTCCAACATTTCAGCCCATTTGGTACCATAGAGCCTGAGAAAACTGCTTCCAAAGTTCGAACCCAAGTCTAAAATGAGGGTCCATAAAAATTATGATTTTTAAAAAATTAGACTTTATGGAGATTTTGTGACTGAATTCGATTTGTTACACGATTCTAACCACTTTTCCAAAATTTCAGCCCATTTGGTACCATAGAGCCTGAGAAAACTGCTTCCAAAGTTCGAACCCAAGTCTGAAATTAGCGTCAATAAAAAGTATGATTTTTTAAAAAATCCAATTTTATTTAGATTTTGTGACTGAATTCGATTTGTTCCACGATTCTAACCACTTTTCCAACATTTCAGCCCATTTGGTACCATAGAGCCTGAGAAAACTGCTTCCAAAGTTCGAACCCAAGTCTGAAATTAGCGTCCATAAAAATTATGATTTTTAAAAAATTAGACTTTATGGAGATTTTGTGACTGAATTCGATTTGGAGCATGATTCTTATGACTGTTCAAAAATTCTAGCCCATTTGGTACCATAGAGCCTGAGAAAACTGCTTCCAAAGTTCGAACCCAAGTCTGAAATTAGCGTCAATAAAAAGTATGATTTTTTAAAAAATCCAATTTTATTTAGATTTTGTGACTGAATTCGATTTGTTCCACGATTCTAACCACTTTTCCAACATTTCAGCCCATTTGGTACCATAGAGCCTGAGAAAACTGCTTCCAAAGTTCGAACCCAAGTCTAAAATGAGGGTCCATAAAAATTATGATTTTTAAAAAATTAGACTTTATGGAGATTTTGTGACTGAATTCGATTTGTTACACGATTCTAACCACTTTTCCAAAATTTCAGCCCATTTGGTACCATAGAGCCTGAGAAAACTGCTTCCAAAGTTCGAACCCAAGTCTGAAATTAGCGTCCATAAAAATTATGATTTTTTTAAAAATTCAACTTTATGGGAATTTTGTGACTGAATTCGATTTGTTCCACGATTCTAACCACTTTTCCAATATTTCAGCCCATTTGGTACCATTGAGCCTGAGAAAACTGCTTCCAAAGTTCGAACCCAAGTCTAAAATGAGGGTCCATAAAAATTATGATTTTTAAAAAATTAGACTTTATGGAGATTTTGTGACTGAATTCGATTTTTTCCGCGATTCTTACCACTTTTCCAAAATTTCAGCCCATTTGGTACCATATAGCCTGAGAAAACTGCTTCCAAAGTTCGAACCCAAGTCTGAAATTAGCGTCCATAAAAATTATGATTTTTTTAAAAATTCAACTTTATGGAGATTTCGTGACTGAATTCGATTTGGAGCATGATTCTTATGACTGTTCAAAAATTCTAGCCCATTTGGTACCATAGAGCCTGAGAAAACTGCTTCCAAAGTTCGAACCCAAGTCTGAAATTAGCGTCCATAAAAATTATGATTTTTAAAAAATTCAACTTTATGGAGATTTTGTGACTGAATTCGATTTGTTCCACGATTCTTACCACTTTTACAAAATTTCGGCCCATTTGGTACCATAGAGCTTGAAAAAACTGCTTCCAAAGTTCGAACCCAAGTTTGAAATTAGCGTCCATTAAAATCATTATTTTTCTAAGAGTGAAACTTTATAGAGATTTTGTGACTGAATTCGATTTGTTCCACGATTCTTTCCAGTTTTCCAAAATTTCAGCCCATTTGGTACCATAGAGCCTGAGAAAACTGCTACCAAAGTTCGAACCCAAGTCTAAAATGAGGGTCCATAAAAATTATGATTTTTAAAAAATTCAACTTTATGGAGATTTTGTGACTGAATTCGATTTTTTCCACGATTCTTACCACTTTTCCAAAATTTCAGCCCATTTGGTACCATTGAGCCTGAGAAAACTGCTTCCAAAGTTCGAACCCAAGTCTGAAATTAGCGTCCATAAAAATTATGATTTTTAAAAAATTAGACTTTATGGAGATTTTGTGACTGAATTCGATTTGGAGCATGATTCTTATGACTGTTCAAAAATTCTAGCCCATTTGGTACCATAGAGCCTGAGAAAACTGCTTCCAAAGTTCGAACCCAAGTCTGAAATTAGCGTCAATAAAAAGTATGATTTTTTAAAAAATCCAATTTTATTTAGATTTTGTGACTGAATTCGATTTGTTCCACGATTCTAACCACTTTTCCAACATTTCAGCCCATTTGGTACCATAGAGCCTGAGAAAACTGCTTCCAAAGTTCGAACCCAAGTCTAAAATGAGGGTCCATAAAAATTATGATTTTTAAAAAATTAGACTTTATGGAGATTTTGTGACTGAATTCGATTTGGAGCATGAATCTTATGACTGTTCAAAAATTCTAGCCCATTTGGTACCATAGAGCCTGAGAAAACTGCTTCCAAAGTTCGAACCCAAGTCTGAAATTAGCGTCAATAAAAAGTATGATTTTTTAAAAAATCCAATTTTATTTAGATTTTGTGACTGAATTCGATTTGTTCCACGATTCTAACCACTTTTCCAACATTTCAGCCCATTTGGTACCATAGAGCCTGAGAAAACTGCTTCCAAAGTTCGAACCCAAGTCTAAAATGAGGGTCCATAAAAATTATGATTTTTAAAAAATTAGACTTTATGGAGATTTTGTGACTGAATTCGATTTTTTCCGCGATTCTTACCACTTTTCCAAAATTTCAGCCCATTTGGTACCATAGAGCCTGAGAAAACTGCTTCCAAAGTTCAAACCCAAGTCTTAAATTAGCGTCCATAAAAATTATGATTTTTTTAAAAATTCAACTTTATGGAGATTTTGTGACTGAATTCGATTTGGAGCATGATTCTTATGACTGTTCAAAAATTCTAGCCCATTTGGTACCATAGAGCCTGAGAAAACAGCTTCCAAAGTTCGAACCCAAGTCTAAAATGATGGTCCATAAAAATTATGATTTTTAAAAAATTAGACTTTATGGAGATTTTGTGACTAAATTCGATTTGTTCCACGATTCTTACCACTTTTCCATAATTTCAGACCATTTGGTACCATAGAGCCTGAGAAAACTGCTTCCAAAGTTCGAACCCAAGTCTGAAATTAGCGTCCATAAAAATTATGATTTTTTAAAAAATTCAACTTTATAGAGATTTTGTGACTGAATTCGATTTGGAGCATGATTCTTATGACTGTTCAAAAATTCTAGCCCATTTGGTACCATAGAGCCTGAGAAAACTGCTTCCAAAGTTCGAACCCAAGTCTAAAATGAGGGTCCATAAAAATTATGATTTTTAAAAAATTAGACTTTATGGAGATTTTGTGACTAAATTCGATTTGTTCCACAATTTTTACCACTTTTCCATAATTTCAGCCCATTTGGTACCATAGAGCCTGAGAAAACTGCTTCCAAAGTTCGACCCCAAGTCTAAAATGAGGGTCCATAAAAATTATGATTTTTAAAAAATTAGACTTTATGGAGATTTTGTGACTAAATTCGATTTGTTCCACGATTCTTACCACTTTTCCATAATTTCAGACCATTTGGTACCATAGAGCCTGAGAAAACTGTTTCCAAAGTTCGAACACAAGTCTGAAATTAGCGTCCATAAAAATTATGATTTTTTTAAAAATTCAACTTTATGGAGATTTCGTGACTGAATTCGATTTGGAGCATGATTCTTATGACTGTTCAAAAATTCTAGCCCATTTGGTACCATAGAGCCTGAGAAAACTGCTTCCAAAGTTCGAACCCAAGTCTGAAATTAGCGTCCATAAAAATTATGATTTTTAAAAAATTCAACTTTATGGAGATTTTGTGACTGAATTCGATTTGTTCCACGATTCTTACCACTTTTACAAAATTTCGGCCCATTTGGTACCATAGAGCTTGAAAAAACTGCTTCCAAAGTTCGAACCCAAGTTTGAAATTAGCGTCCATTAAAATCATTATTTTTCTAAGAGTGAAACTTTATAGAGATTTTGTGACTGAATTCGATTTGTTCCACGATTCTTTCCAGTTTTCCAAAATTTCAGCCCATTTGGTACCATAGAGCCTGAGAAAACTGCTACCAAAGTTCGAACCCAAGTCTAAAATGAGGGTCCATAAAAATTATGATTTTTAAAAAATTCAACTTTATGGAGATTTTGTGACTGAATTCGATTTTTTCCACGATTCTTACCACTTTTCCAAAATTTCAGCCCATTTGGTACCATTGAGCCTGAGAAAACTGCTTCCAAAGTTCGAACCCAAGTCTGAAATTAGCGTCCATAAAAATTATGATTTTTAAAAAATTAGACTTTATGGAGATTTTGTGACTGAATTCGATTTGGAGCATGATTCTTATGACTGTTCAAAAATTCTAGCCCATTTGGTACCATAGAGCCTGAGAAAACTGCTTCCAAAGTTCGAACCCAAGTCTGAAATTAGCGTCAATAAAAAGTATGATTTTTTAAAAAATCCAATTTTATTTAGATTTTGTGACTGAATTCGATTTGTTCCACGATTCTAACCACTTTTCCAACATTTCAGCCCATTTGGTACCATAGAGCCTGAGAAAACTGCTTCCAAAGTTCGAACCCAAGTCTAAAATGAGGGTCCATAAAAATTATGATTTTTAAAAAATTAGACTTTATGGAGATTTTGTGACTGAATTCGATTTGGAGCATGATTCTTATGACTGTTCAAAAATTCTAGCCCATTTGGTACCATAGAGCCTGAGAAAACTGCTTCCAAAGTTCGAACCCAAGTCTGAAATTAGCGTCAATAAAAAGTATGATTTTTTAAAAAATCCAATTTTATTTAGATTTTGTGACTGAATTCGATTTGTTCCACGATTCTAACCACTTTTCCAACATTTCAGCCCATTTGGTACCATAGAGCCTGAGAAAACTGCTTCCAAAGTTCGAACCCAAGTCTAAAATGAGGGTCCATAAAAATTATGATTTTTAAAAAATTAGACTTTATGGAGATTTTGTGACTGAATTCGATTTTTTCCGCGATTCTTACCACTTTTCCAAAATTTCAGCCCATTTGGTACCATAGAGCCTGAGAAAACTGCTTCCAAAGTTCAAACCCAAGTCTTAAATTAGCGTCCATAAAAATTATGATTTTTTTAAAAATTCAACTTTATGGAGATTTTGTGACTGAATTCGATTTGGAGCATGATTCTTATGACTGTTCAAAAATTCTAGCCCATTTGGTACCATAGAGCCTGAGAAAACAGCTTCCAAAGTTCGAACCCAAGTCTAAAATGATGGTCCATAAAAATTATGATTTTTAAAAAATTAGACTTTATGGAGATTTTGTGACTAAATTCGATTTGTTCCACGATTCTTACCACTTTTCCATAATTTCAGACCATTTGGTACCATAGAGCCTGAGAAAACTGCTTCCAAAGTTCGAACCCAAGTCTGAAATTAGCGTCCATAAAAATTATGATTTTTTAAAAAATTCAACTTTATAGAGATTTTGTGACTGAATTCGATTTGGAGCATGATTCTTATGACTGTTCAAAAATTCTAGCCCATTTGGTACCATAGAGCCTGAGAAAACTGCTTCCAAAGTTCGAACCCAAGTCTAAAATGAGGGTCCATAAAAATTATGATTTTTAAAAAATTAGACTTTATGGAGATTTTGTGACTAAATTCGATTTGTTCCACAATTTTTACCACTTATCCATAATTTCAGCCCATTTGGTACCATAGAGCCTGAGAAAACTGCTTCCAAAGTTCGAACACAAGTCTGAAATTAGCGTCCATAAAAATTATGATTTTTTTAAAAATTCAACTTTATGGAGATTTTGTGACTGAATTGGATTTGGAGCATGATTCTTATGACTGTTCAAAAATTCTAGCCCATTTGGTACCATAGAGCCTGAGAAAACTGCTTCCAAAGTTCGAACCCAAGTCTGAAATTAGCGTCCATAAAAATTATGATTTTTAAAAAATTCAACTTTATGGAGATTTTGTGACTGAATTCGATTTGTTCCACGATTCTTACCACTTTTACAAAATTTCGGCCCATTTGGTACCATAGAGCTTGAAAAAACTGCTTCCAAAGTTCGAACCCAAGTCTGAAATTAGCGTCCATTAAAATCATTATTTTTCTAAGAGTGAAACTTTATAGAGATTTTGTGACTGAATTCGATTTGTTCCACGATTCTTACCAGTTTTCCAAAATTTCAGCCCATTTGGTACCATAGAGCCTGAGAAAACTGCTTCCAAAGTTCGAACCCAAGTCTAAAATGAGGGTCCATAAAAATTATGATTTTTAAAAAATTAGACTTTATGGAGATTTTGTGACTAAATTCGATTTGTTCCACGATTCTTACCACTTTTCCATAATTTCAGCCCATTAGGTACCATAGAGCCTGAGAAAACTGCTTCCAAAGTTCGAACCCAAGTCTGAAATTAGAGTCCATAAAAATTATGATTTTTTAAAAAATTCAACTTTATAGAGATTTTGTGACTGAATTCGATTTGGAGCATGATTCTTATGACTGTTCAAAAATTCTAGCCCATTTGGTACCATAGAGCCTGAGAAAACTGCTTCCAAAGTTCGAACCCAAGTCTGAAATTAGCGTCCATAAAAATTAAGATTTTTTTAAAAATTCAACTTTATGGAGATTTTGTGACTGAATTCGATTTGGAGCATGATTCTTATGACTGTTCAAAAATTCTAGCCCATTTGGTACCATAGAGCCTGAGAAAACTGCTTCCAAAGTTCGAACCCAAGTCTGAAATTAGCGTCAATAAAAAGTATGATTTTTTAAAAAATCCAATTTTATTTAGATTTTGTGACTGAATTCGATTTGTTCCACGATTCTTACCACTTTTCCAACATTTCAGCCCATTTGGTACCATATAGCCTGAGAAAACTGCTTCCAAAGTTCGAACCCAAGTCTAAAATGAGGGTCCATAAAAATTATGATTTTTAAAAAATTAGACTTTATGGAGATTTTGTGACTAAATTCGATTTGTTCCACGATTCTTACCACTTTTCCATAATTTCAGCCCATTAGGTAGCATAGAGCCTGAGAAAACTGCTTCCAAAGTTCGAACACAAGTCTGAAATTAGCGTCAATAAAAATTATGATTTTTTTTTAAATTCAACTTTATGGAGATTTTGTGACTGAGATCGATTTGGAGCATGATTCTTATGACTGTTCAAAAATTCTAGCCCATTTGGTACCATAGAGCCTGAGAAAACTGCTTCCAAAGTTCGAACCCAAGTCTGAAATTAGCGTCCATAAAAATTATGATTTTTTTAAAAATTCAACTTTATGGAGATTTTGTGACTGAATTCGATTTGTTCCACGATTCTTACCACTTTTCCATAATTTCAGACCATTTGGTACCATAGAGCCTGAGAAAACTGCTTCCAAAGTTCGAACCCAAGTCTGAAATTAGCGTCCATAAAAATTATGATTTTTTAAAAAATTCAACTTTATAGAGATTTTGTGACTGAATTCGATTTGGAGCATGATTCTTATGACTGTTCAAAAATTCTAGCCCATTTGGTACCATAGAGCCTGAGAAAACTGCTTCCAAAGTTCGAACCCAAGTCTAAAATGAGGGTCCATAAAAATTATGATTTTTAAAAAATTAGACTTTATGGAGATTTTGTGACTGAATTCGATTTGTTCCACGATTCTTACCACTTTTACAAAATTTCGGCCCATTTGGTACCATAGAGCTTGAAAAAACTGCTTCCAAAGTTCGAACACAAGTCTGAAATTAGCGTCCATTAAAATCATTATGTTTCTAAGAGTGAAACTTTATAGAGATTTTGTGACTGAATTCGATTTGTTCCACGATTCTTACCAGTTTTCCAAAATTTCAGCCCATTTGGTACCATAGAGCCTGAGAAAACTGCTTCCAAAGTTCGAACCCAAGTCTAAAATGAGGGTCCATAAAAATTATGATTTTTAAAAAATTAGACTTTATGGAGATTTTGTGACTAAATTCGATTTGTTCCACGATTCTTACCACTTTTCTATAATTTCAGCCCATTAGGTACCATAGAGCCTGAGAAAACTGCTTCCAAAGTTCGAACCCAAGTCTGAAATTAGAGTCCATAAAAATTATGATTTTTTAAAAAATTCAACTTTATAGAGATTTTGTGACTGAATTCGATTTGGAGCATGATTCTTATGACTGTTCAAAAATTCTAGCCCATTTGGTACCATAGAGCCTGAGAAAACTGCTTCCAAAGTTCGAACCCAAGTCTGAAATTATCGTCCATAAAAATTATGATTTTTAAAAAATTAGACTTTATGGAGATTTTGTGACTGAATTCGATTTGGAGCATGATTCTTATGACTGTTCAAAAATTCTAGCCCATTTGGTACCATAGAGCCTGAGAAAACTGCTTCCAAAGTTCGAACCCAAGTCTGAAATTAGCGTCAATAAAAAGTATGATTTTTTAAAAAATCCAATTTTATTTAGATTTTGTGAATGAATTCGATTTGTTCCACGATTCTAACCACTTTTCCAACATTTCAGCCCATTTGGTACCATAGAGCCTGAGAAAACTGCTTCCAAAGTTCGAACCCAAGTCTGAAATTAGCGTCCATAAAAATTATGATTTTTAAAAAATTAGACTTTATTGAGATTTTGTGACTGAATTCGATTTGGAGCATGATTCTTATGACTGTTCAAAAATTCTAGCCCATTTGGTAGCATAGAGCCTGAGAAAACTGCTTCCAAAGTTCGAACCCAAGTCTAAAATGAGGGTCCATAAAAATTATGATTTTTAAAAAATTCAACTTTATGGAGATTTTGTGACTGAATTCGATTTTTTCCACGATTCTTACCACTTTTCCAAAATTTCAGCCCATTTGGTACCATAGAGCCTCAGAAAACTGCTTCCAAAGTTCGAACCCAAGTCTGAAATTAGCGTCCATAAAAATTATGATTTTTTAAAAAAAAAACTTTATAGAGATTTTGTGACTGAATTCGATTTGGAGCATGATTCTTATGACTGTTCAAAAATTCTCGCCCATTTGGTACCATAGAGCATGAGAAAACTGCTTCCAAAGTTCGAACCCAAGTCTAAAATGAGGGTCCATAAAAATTATGATTTTTAAAAAATTAGACTTTATGGAGATTTTGTGACTAAATTCGATTTGTTCCACGATTCTTACCACTTTTCCATAATTTCAGCCCATTAGGTACCATAGAGCCTGAGAAAACTGCTTCCAAAGTTCGAACACAAGTCTGAATTTAGCGTCAATAAAAATTATGATATTTTTTTAAATTCAACTTTATGGAGATTTTGTGACTGAATTCGATTTGGAGCATGATTCTTATGACTGTTCAAAAATTCTAGCCCATTTGGTACCATAGAGCCTGAGAAAACTGCTTCCAAAGTTCGAACCCAAGTCTGAAATTAGCGTCCATAAAAATTATGATTTTTTTAAAAATTCAACTTTATGGAGATTTTGTGACTGAATTCGATTTGGAGCATGATTCTTATGACTGTTCAAAAATTCTAGCCCATTTGGTACCATAGAGCCTGAGAAAACTGCTTCCAAAGTTCGAACCCAAGTCTGAAATTAGCGTCCATAAAAATTATGATTTTTTAAAAAATTCAACTTTATGGAGATTTTGTGACTGAATTCGATTTGGAGCATGATTCTTATGACTGTTCAAAAATTCTAGCCCATTTGGTACCATAGAGCCTGAGAAAACTGCTTCCAAAGTTCGAACCCAAGTCTGAAATTAGCGTCCATAAAAATTATGATTTTTAAAAAATTCAACTTTATGGAGATTTTGTGACTGAATTCGATTTGTTCCACGATTCTTACCACTTTTACAAAATTTCGGCCCATTTGGTACCATAGAGCTTGAAAAAACTGCTTCCAAAGTTCGAACCCAAGTCTGAAATTAGCGTCCATTAAAATCATTATTTTTCTAAGAGTGAAACTTTATAGAGATTTTGTGACTGAATTCGATTTGTTCCACGATTCTTACCAGTTTTCCAAAATTTCAGCCCATTTGGTACCATAGAGCCTGAGAAAACTGCTTCCAAAGTTCGAACCCAAGTCTAAAATGAGTGTCCATAAAAATTATGATTTTTAAAAAATTCAACTTTATGGAGATTTTGTGACTGAATTCGATTTTTTCCACGATTCTTACCACTTTTCCAAAATTTCAGCCCATTTGGTACCATAGAGCCTGAGAAAACTGCTTCCAAAGTTCGAACCCAAGTCTGAAATTAGCGTCCATAAAAATTATGATTTTTTAAAAAATTCAACTTTATAGAGATTTTGTGACTGAATTCGATTTGGAGCATGATTCTTATGACTGTTCAAAAATTTTAGCCCATTTGGTACCATAGAGCCTGAGAAAACTGCTTCCAAAGTTCGAACCCAAGTCTGAAATTAGCGTCCATAAAAATTATGATTTTTTAAAAAATTCAACTTTATAGAGATTTTGTGACTGAATTCGATTTGGAGCATGATTCTTATGACTGTTCAAAAATTCTAGCCCATTTGGTACCATAGAGCCTGAGAAAACTGCTTCCAAAGTTCGAACCCAAGTCTGAAATTAGCGTCAATAAAAAGTATGATTTTTTAAAAAATCCAATTTTATTTAGATTTTGTGACTGAATTCGATTTGTTCCACGATTCTAACCACTTTTCCAACATTTCAGCCCATTTGGTACCATAGAGCCTGAGAAAACTGCTTCCAAAGTTCGAACCCAAGTCTGAAATTAGCGTCCATAAAAATTATGATTTTTAAAAAATTAGACTTTATGGAGATTTTGTGACTGAATTCGATTTGGAACATGATTCTTATGACTGTTCAAAAATTCTAGCCCATTTGGTACCATAGAGCCTGAGAAAACTGCTTCCAAAGTTCGAACCCAAGTCTGAAATTAGCGTCAATAAAAAGTATGATTTTTTAAAAAATCCAATTTTATTTAGATTTTGTGACTGAATTCGATTTGTTCCACGATTCTAACCACTTTTCCAACATTTCAGCCCATTTGGTACCATAGAGCCTGAGAAAACTGCTTCCAAAGTTCGAACCCAAGTCTAAAATGAGGGTCCATAAAAATTATGATTTTTAAAAAATTAGACTTTATGGAGATTTTGTGACTGAATTCGATTTTTTCCACGATTCTTACCACTTTTCCAAAATTTCAGCCCATTTGGTACCATAGAGCCTCAGAAAACTGCTTCCAATACTGCTTCCATAAAAATTATGATTTTTTAAAAAATTCAACTTTATAGAGATTTTGTGACTGAATTCGATTTGTTCCACGATTCTTACCACTTTTCCATAATTTCAGCCCATTAGGTACCATAGAGCCTGAGAAAACTGCTTCCAAAGTTCGAACACAAGTCTGAAATTAGCGTCAATAAAAATTATGATATTTTTTTAAATTCAACTTTATGGAGATTTTGTGACTGAATTCGATTTGGAGCATGATTCTTATGACTGTTCAAAAATTCTAGCCCATTTGGTACCATAGAGCCTGAGAAAACTGCTTCCAAAGTTCGAACCCAAGTCTGAAATTAGCGTCCATAAAAATTATGATTTTTTTAAAAATTCAACTTTATGGAGATTTTGTGACTGAATTCGATTTGGAGCATGATTCTTATGACTGTTCAAAAATTCTAGCCCATTTGGTACCATAGAGCCTGAGAAAACTGCTTCCAAAGTTCCAACCCAAGTCTGAAATTAGCGTCCATAAAAATTATGATTTTTAAAAAATTCAACTTTATGGAGATTTTGTGACTGAATTCGATTTGTTCCACGGTTCTTACCACTTTTACAAAATTTCGGCCCATTTGGTACCATAGAGCTTGAAAAAACTGCTTCCAAAGTTCGAACCCAAGTCTGAAATTAGCGTCCATTAAAATCATTATTTTTCTAAGAGTGAAACTTTATAGAGATTTTGTGACTGAATTCGATTTGTTCCACGATTCTTACCAGTTTTCCAAAATTTCAGCCCATTTGGTACCATAGAGCCTGAGAAAACTGCTTCCAAAGTTCGAACCCAAGTCTAAAATGAGGGTCCATAAAAATTATGATTTTTAAAAAATTAGAGTTTATGGAGATTTTGTGACTAAATTCGATTTGTTCCACGATTCTTACCACTTTTCCATAATTTCAGCCCATTAGGTACCATAGGGCCTGAGAAAACTGCTTCCAAAGTTCGAACCCAAGTCTAAAATGAGTGTCCATAAAAATTATGATTTTTAAAAAATTCAACTTTATGGAGATTTTGTGACTGAATTCGATTTTTTCCACGATTCTTACCACTTTTCCAAAATTTCAGCCCATTTGGTACCATAGAGCCTGAGAAAACTGCTTCCAAAGTTCGAACCCAAGTCTAAAATGAGTGTCCATAAAAATTATGATTTTTAAAAAATTCAACTTTATGGAGATTTTGTGACTGAATTCGATTTGGAGCATGATTCTTATGACTGTTCAAAAATTATAGCCCATTTGGTACCATAGAGCCTGAGAAAACTGCTTCCAAAGTTCGAACCCAAGTCTGAAATTAGCGTCCATAAAAATTATGATTTTTTAAAAAATTCAACTTTATAGAGATTTTGTGACTGAATTCGATTTGGAGCATGATTCTTATGACTGTTCAAAAATTCTAGCCCATTTGTTACCATAAAGCCTGAGAAAACTGCTTCCAAAGTTCGAACCCAAGTCTGAAATTAGCGTCAATAAAAAGTATGATTTTTTAAAAAATCCAATTTTATTTAGATTTTGTGACTGAATTCGATTTGTTCCACGATTCTAACCACTTTTCCAACATTTCAGCCCATTTTGTACCATAGAGCCTGAGAAAACTGCTTCCAAAGTTCGAACCCAAGTCTGAAATTAGCGTCCATAAAAATTATGATTTTTAAAAAATTAGACTTTATGGAGATTTTGTGACTGAATTCGATTTGGAGCATGATTCTTATGACTGTTCAAAAATTCTAGCCCATTTGGTACCATAGAGCCTGAGAAAACTTCTTCCAAAGTTCGAACCCAAGTCTGAAATTAGCGTCAATAAAAAGTATGATTTTTTAAAAAATCCAATTTTATTTAGATTTTGTGACTGAATTCGATTTGTTCCACGATTCTAACCACTTTTCCAACATTTCAGCCCATTTGGTACCATAGAGCCTGAGAAAACTGCTTCCAAAGTTCGAACCCAATTTTAAAATGAGGGTCCATAAAAATTATGATTTTTAAAAAATTAGACTTTATGGAGATTTTGTGACTAAATTCGATTTGTTCCACGATTCTTACCACTTTTCCATAATTTCAGCCCATTAGGTACCATAGAGCCTGAGAAAACTGCTTCCAAAGTTCGAACACAAGTCTGAAATTAGCGTCAATAAAAATTATGATTTTTTTTTAAATTCAACTTTATGGAGATTTTGTGACTGAATTCGATTTGGAGCATGATTCTTATGACTGTTCAAAAATTCTAGCCCATTTGGTACCATAGAGCCTGAGAAAACTGCTTCCAAAGTTCGAACCCAAGTCTGAAATTAGCGTCCATAAAAATTATGATTTTTTAAAAAATTCAACTTTATGGAGATTTTATGACTGAATTCGATTTGGAGCATGATTCTTATGACTGTTCAAAAATTCTAGCCCATTTGGTACCATAGAGCCTGAGAAAACTGCTTCCAAAGTTCGAACCCAAGTCTGAAATTAGCGTCAATAAAAAGTATGATTTTTTAAAAAATCCAATTTTATTTAGATTTTGTGACTGAATTTTATTTGTTCCACGATTCTAACCACTTTTCCAACATTTCAGCCCATTTGGTACCATAGAGCCTGAGAAAACTGCTTCCAAAGTTCGAACCCAAGTCTAAAATGAGGGTCCATAAAAATTATGATTTTTAAAAAATTAGACTTTATGGAGATTTTGTGCGTGAATTCGATTTTTTCCGCGATTCTTACCACTTTTCCAAAATTTCAGCCCATTTGGTACCATAGAGCCTGAGAAAACTGCTTCCAAAGTTCGAACCCAAGTCTGAAATTAGCGTCCATAAAAATTATGATTTTTTAAAAAATTCAACTTTATAGAGATTTTGTGACTGAATTCGATTTGGAGCATGATTCTTATGACTGTTCAAAAATTCTAGCCCATTTGGTACCATAGAGCCTGAGAAAACTGCTTCCAAAGTTCGAACCCAAGTCTGAAATTAGCGTCAATAAAAAGTATGATTTTTTAAAAAATCCAATTTTATTTAGATTTTGTGACTGAATTCGATTTGTTCCACGATTCTAACCACTTTTCCAACATTTCAGCCCATTTGGTACCATAGAGCCTGAGAAAACTGCTTCCAAAGTTCGAACCCAAGTCTGAAATTAGCGTCCATAAAAATTATGATTTTTAAAAAATTAGACTTTATGGAGATTTTGTGACTGAATTCGATTTGGAGCATGATTCTTATGACTGTTCAAAAATTCTAGCCCATTTGGTACCATAGAGCCTGAGAAAACTGCTTCCAAAGTTCGAACCCAAGTCTGAAATTAGCGTCCATAAAAATTATGATTTTTAAAAAATTCAACTTTATGGAGATTTTGTGACTGAATTCGATTTGTTCCACGATTCTTACCACTTTTACAAAATTTCGGCCCATTTGGTACCATAGAGCTTGAAAAAACTGCTTCCAAAGTTCGAACCCAAGTCTGAAATTAGCGTCCATTAAAATCATTATTTTTCTAAGAGTGAAACTTTATAGAGATTTTGTGACTGAATTCGATTTGTTCCACGATTCTTACCAGTTTTCCAAAATTTCAGCCCATTTGGTACCATAGAGCCTGAGAAAACTGCTTCCAAAGTTCGAACCCAAGTCTAAAATGAGGGTCCATAAAAATTATGATTTTTAAAAAATTCAACTTTATGGAGATTTTGTGACTGAATTCGATTTTTTCCACGATTCTTACCACTTTTCCAAAATTTCAGCCCATTTGGTACCATAGAGCCTGAGAAAACTGCTTCCAAAGTTCGAACCCAAGTCTGAAATTAGCGTCCATAAAAATTATGATTTTTTAAAAAATTCAACTTTATAGAGATTTTGTGACTGAATTCGATTTGGAGCATGATTCTTATGACTGTTCAAAAATTCTAGCCCATTTGGTACCATAGAGCCTGAGAAAACTGCTTCCAAAGTTCGAACCCAAGTCTAAAATGAGGGTCCATAAAAATTATGATTTTTAAAAAATTAGACTTTATGGAGATTTTGTGACTAAATTCGATTTGTTCCACGATTCTTACCACTTTTCCATAATTTCAGCCCATTAGGTACCATAGAGCCTGAGAAAACTGCTTCCAAAGTTCGAACACAAGTCTGAAATTAGCGTCAATAAAAATTATGATTTTTTTTTAAATTCAACTTTATGGAGATTTTGTGACTGAATTCGATTTGGAGCATGATTCTTATGACTGTTCAAAAATTCTAGCCCATTTGGTACCATAGAGCCTGAGAAAACTGCTTCCAAAGTTCGAACCCAAGTCTGAAATTAGCGTCCATAAAAATTATGATTTTTTTTAAATTCAACTTTATGGAGATTTTGTGACTGAAATCGATTTGGAGGATGATTCTTATGACTGTTCAAAAATTCTAGCCCATTTGGTACCATAGAGCCTGAGAAAACTGCTTCCAAAGTTCGAAACCAAGTCTAAAATGAGGGTCCATAAAAATTATGATTTTTATAAAATTAGACTTTATGGAGATTTTGTGACTGAATTCGATTTTTTCCGCGATTCTTACCACTTTTCCAAAATTTCAGCCCATTTCGTACCATAGAGCCTGAGAAAACTGCTTCCAAAGTTCGAACCCAAGTCTAAAATGAGGGTCCATAAAAATTATGATTTTTAAAAAATTCAACTTTATGGAGATTTTGTGACTGAATTCGATTTATTCCACGATTCTTACCACTTTTCCAAAATTTCAGCCCATTTGGTACCATAGAGCCTGAGAAAACTGCTTCCAAAGTTCGAACCCAAGTCTGAAATTAGCGTCCATAAAAATTATGATTTTTTAAAAAATTCAACTTTATAGAGATTTTGTGACTGAATTCGATTTGGAGCATGATTCTTATGACTGTTCAAAAATTCTAGCCCATTTGGTACCATAGAGCCTGAGAAAACTGCTTCCAAAGTTCGAACCCAAGTCTAAAATGAGGGTCCATAAAAATTATGATTTTTAAAAAATTAGACTTTATGGAGATTTTGTGACTAAATTCGATTTGTTCCACGATTCTTACCACTTTTCCATAATTTCAGCCCATTAGGTACCATAGAGCCTGAGAAAACTGCTTCCAAAGTTCGAACACAAGTCTGAAATTAGCGTCAATAAAAATTATGATTTTTTTTTAAATTCAACTTTATGGAGATTTTGTGACTGAATTCGATTTGGAGCATGATTCTTATGACTGTTCGAAAATTCTAGCCCATTTGGTACCATAGAGCCTGAGAAAACTGCTTTCAAAGTTCGAACCCAAGTCTGAAATTAGCGTCAATAAAAAGTATGATTTTTTAAAAAATCCAATTTTATTTAGATTTTGTGACTGAATTCGATTTGTTCCACGATTCTAACCACTTTTCCAACATTTCAGCCCATTTGGTACCATATAGCCTGAGAAAACTGCTTCCAAAGTTCGAACCCAAGTCTAAAATGAGGGTCCATAAAAATTATGATTTTTAAAAAATTAGACTTTATGGAGATTTTGTGACTGAATTCGATTTTTTCCGCGATTCTTACCACTTTTCCAAAATTTCAGCCCATTTGGTACCATAGAGCCTGAGAAAACTGCTTCCAAAGTTCGAACCCAAGTCTGAAATTAGCGTCCATAAAAATTATGATTTTTTTAAAAATTCAACTTTATGGGAATTTTGTGACTGAATTCGATTTGTTCCACGATTCTAACCACTTTTCCAACATTTCAGCCCATTTGGTACCATAGAGCCTGAGAAAACTGCTTCCAAAGTTCGAACCCAAGTCTGAAATTAGCGTCAATAAAAAGTATGATTTTTTAAAAAATCCAATTTTATTTAGATTTTGTGACTGAATTTTATTTGTTCCACGATTCTAACCACTTTTCCAACATTTCAGCCCATTTGGTACCATAGAGCCTGAGAAAACTGCTTCCAAAGTTCGAACCCAAGTCTGAAATTAGCGTCCATAAAAATTATGATTTTTAAAAAATTAGACTTTATGGAGATTTTGTGACTGAATTCGATTTGGAGCATGATTCTTATGAATGTTCAAAAATTCTAGCCCATTTGGTACCATAGAGCCTGAGAAAACTGCTTCCAAAGTTCGAACCCAAGTCTGAAATTAGCGTCAATAAAAAGTATGATTTTTTAAAAAATCCAATTTTATTTAGATTTTGTGACTGAATTCGATTTGTTCCACGATTCTAACCACTTTTCCAACATTTCAGCCCATTTGGTACCATAGAGCCTGAGAAAACTGCTTCCAAAGTTCGAACCCAAGTCTGAAATTAGCGTCCATAAAAATTATGATTTTTAAAAAATTAGACTTTATGGAGATTTTGTGACTGAATTCGATTTGGAGCATGATTCTTATGACTGTTCAAAAATTCTAGCCCATTTGGTACCATAGTGCCTGAGAAAACTGCTTCCAAAGTTCGAACCCAAGTCTGAAATTAGCGTCAATAAAAAGTATGATTTTTTAAAAAATCCAATTTTATTTAGATTTTGTGACTGAATTCGATTTGTTCCACGATTCTAACCACTTTTCCAACATTTCAGCCCATTTGGTACCATATAGCCAGAGAAAACTGCTTCCAAAGTTCGAACCCAAGTCTAAAATGAGGGTCCATAAAAATTTTGATTTTTAAAAAATTAGACTTTATGGAGATTTTGTGACTGAATTCGATTTTTTCCGCGATTCTTACCACTTTTCCGAAATTTCAGCCCATTTGGTACCATAGAGCCTGAGAAAACTGCTTCCAAAGTTCGAACCCAAGTCTGAAATTAGCGTCCATAAAAATTATGATTTTTTTAAAAATTCAACTTTATGGGAATTTTGTGACTGAATTCGATTTGTTCCACGATTCTAACCACTTTTCCAACATTTCAGCCCATTTGGTACCATAGAGCCTGAGAAAACTGCTTCCAAAGTTCGAACCCAAGTCTAAAATGAGGGTCCATAAAAATTATGATTTTTAAAAAATTAGACTTTATGGAGATTTTGTGACTGAATTCGATTTTTTCCGCGATTCTTACCACTTTTCCAAAATTTCAGCCCATTTGGTACCATATAGCCTGAGAAAACTGCTTCCAAAGTTCGAACCCAAGTCTGAAATTAGCGTCCATAAAAATTATGATTTTTTAAAAAATTCAACTTCATAGAGATTTTGTGACTGAATTCGATTTGGAGCATGATTCTTATGACTGTTCAAAAATTCTAGCCCATTTGGTACCATAGAGCCTGAGAAAACTGCTTCCAAAGTTCGAACCCAAGTCTAAAATGAGGGTCCATAAAAATTATGATTTTTTTAAAAATTCAACTTTATGGAGATTTTGTGACTGAATTCGATTTGGAGCATGATTCTTATGACTGTTCAAAAATTCTAGCCCATTTGGTACCATAGAGCCTGAGAAAACTGCTTCCAAAGTTCGAACCCAAGTCTGAAATTAGCGTCCATAAAAATTATGATTTTTAAAAAATTCAACTTTATGGAGAATTTGTGACTGAATTCGATTTGTTCCACGATTCTTACCACTTTTACAAAATTTCGGCCCATTTGGTACCATAGAGCTTGAAAAAACTGCTTCCAAAGTTCGAACCCAAGTCTGAAATTAGCGTCCATTAAAATCATTATTTTTCTAAGAGTGAAACTTTATAGAGATTTTGTGACTGAATTCGATTTGTTCCACGATTCTTACCAGTTTTCCAAAATTTCAGCCCATTTGGTACCATAGAGCCTGAGAAAACTGCTTCCAAAGTTCGAACCCAAGTCTAAAATGAGGGTCCATAAAAATTATGATTTTTAAAAAATTCAACTTTATGGAGATTTTGTGACTGAATTCGATTTTTTCCACATTTCTTACCACTTTTCCAAAATTTCAGCCCATTTGGTACCATAGAGCCTGAGAAAACTGCTTCCAAAGTTCGAACCCAAGTCTGAAATTAGCGTCCATAAAAATTATGATTTTTAAAAAATTCACCTTTATGGAGATTTTGTGACTGAATTCGATTTGTTCCACGATTCTTACCACTTTTACAAAATTTCGGCCCATTTGGTACCATAGAGCTTGAAAAAACTGCTTCCAAAGTTCGAACCCAAGTCTGAAATTAGCGTCCATTAAAATCATTATTTTTCTAAGAGTGAAACTTTATAGAGATTTTGTGACTGAATTCGATTTGTTCCACGATTCTTACCAGTTTTCCAAAATTTCAGCCCATTTGGTACCATAGAGCCTGAGAAAACTGCTTCCAAAGTTCGACCCCAAGTCTAAAATGAGGGTCCATAAAAATTATGATTTTTAAAAAATTCAACTTTATGGAGATTTTGTGACTGAATTCGATTTTTTCCACGATTCTTACCACTTTTCCAAAATTTCAGCCGATTTGGTACCATAGAGCCTGAGAAAACTGCTTCCAAAGTTCGAACCCAAGTCTGAAATTAGCGTCCATAAAAATTATGATTTTTTTAAAAATTCAACTTTATGGAGATTTTGTGACTGAATTCGATTTGGAGCATGATTCTTATGACTGTTCAAAAATTCTAGCCCATTTGGTACCATAGAGCCTGAGAAAACTGCTTCCAAAGTTCGAACCCAAGTCTGAAATTAGCGTCCATAAAAATTATGATTTTTTTAAAAATTCAACTTTATGGAGATTTTGTGACTGAATTCGATTTGGAGCATGATTCTTATGACTGTTCAAAATTTCAGCCCATTTGGTACCATAGAGCCTGAGAAAACTGCTTCCAAAGTTCGAACCCAAGTCTAAAATGAGGGTCCATAAAAATTATGATTTTTAAAAAATTCAACTTTATGGAGATTTTGTGACTGAATTCGATTTTTTCCACGTTTCTTACCACTTTTCCAAAATTTCAGCCCATTTGGTACCATAGAGCCTGAGAAAACTGCTTCCAAAGTTCGAACCCAAGTCTGAAATTAGCGTCCATAAAAATTATGATTTTTAAAAAATTCACCTTTATGGAGATTTTGTGACTGAATTCGATTTGTTCCACGATTCTTACCACTTTTACAAAATTTCGGCCCATTTGGTACCATAGAGCTTGAAAAAACTGCTTCCAAAGTTCGAACCCAAGTCTGAAATTAGCGTCCATTAAAATCATTATTTTTCTAAGAGTGAAACTTTATAGAGATAATGTGACTGAATTCGATTTGTTCCACGATTCTTACCAGTTTTCCAAAATTTCAGCCCATTTGGTACCATAGAGCCTGAGAAAACTGCTTCCAAAGTTCGACCCCAAGTCTAAAATGAGGGTCCATAAAAATTATGATTTTTAAAAAATTCAACTTTATGGAGATTTTGTGACTGAATTCGATTTGGAGCATGATTCTTATGACTGTTCAAAAATTCTAGCCCATTTGGTACCATAGAGCCTGAGAAAACTGCTTCCAAAGTTCGAACCCAAGTCTGAAATTAGCGTCCATAAAAATTATGATTTTTAAAAAATTCAACTTTATGGAGATTTTGTGACTGAATTCGATTTGTTCCACGATTCTTACCACTTTTACAAAATTTCGGCCCATTTGGTACCATAGAGCTTGAAAAAACTGCTTCCAAAGTTCGAACCCAAGTCTGAAATTAGCGTCCATTAAAATCATTATTTTTCTAAGAGTGAAACTTTATAGAGATTTTGTGACTGAATTCGATTTGTTCCACGATTCTTACCAGTTTTCCAAAATTTCAGCCCATTTGGTACCATAGAGCCTGAGAAAACTGCTTCCAAAGTTCGAACCCAAGTCTAAAATGAGGGTCCATAAAAATTATGATTTTTAAAAAATTCAACTTTATGGAGATTTTGTGACTGAATTCGATTTTTTCCACGTTTCTTACCACTTTTCCAAAATTTCAGCCCATTTGGTACCATAGAGCCTGAGAAAACTGCTTCCAAAGTTCGAACCCAAGTCTGAAATTAGCGTCCATAAAAATTATGATTTTTAAAAAATTCACCTTTATGGAGATTTTGTGACTGAATTCGATTTGTTCCACGATTCTTACCACTTTTACAAAATTTCGGCCCATTTGGTACCATAGAGCTTGAAAAAACTGCTTCCAAAGTTCGAACCCAAGTCTGAAATTAGCGTCCATTAAAATCATTATTTTTCTAAGAGTGAAACTTTATAGAGATTTTGTGACTGAATTCGATTTGTTCCACGATTCTTACCAGTTTTCCAAAATTTCAGCCCATTTGGTACCATAGAGCCTGAGAAAACTGCTTCCAAAGTTCGACCCCAAGTCTAAAATGAGGGTCCATAAAAATTATGATTTTTAAAAAATTCAACTTTATGGAGATTTTGTGACTGAATTCGATTTTTTCCACGATTCTTACCACTTTTCCAAAATTTCAGCCCATTTGGTACCATAGAGCCTGAGAAAACTGCTTCCAAAGTTCGAACCCAAGTCTGAAATTAGCGTCCATAAAAATTATGATTTTTTTAAAAATTCAACTTTATGGAGATTTTGTGACTGAATTCGATTTGGAGCATGATTCTTATGACTGTTCAAAAATTCTAGCCCATTTGGTACCATAGAGCCTGAGAAAACTGCTTCCAAAGTTCGAACCCAAGTCTGAAATTAGCGTCCATAAAAATTATGATTTTTAAAAAATTCAACTTTATGGAGATTTTGTGACTGAATTCGATTTGTTCCACGATTCTAACCACTTTTCCAACATTTCAGCCCATTTGGTACCATATAGCCTGAGAAAACTGCTTCCAAAGTTCGAACCCAAGTCTAAAATGAGGGTCCATAAAAATTATGATTTTTAAAAAATTAGACTTTATGGAGATTTTGTGACTGAATTCGATTTTTTCCGCGATTCTTACCACTTTTCCAAAATTTCAGCCCATTTGGTACCATAGAGCCTGAGAAAACTGCTTCCAAAGTTCGAACCCAAGTCTGAAATTAGCGTCCATAAAAATTATGATTTTTTTAAAAATTCAACTTTATGGAGATTTTGTGACTGAATTCGATTTGGAGCATGATTCTTATGACTGTTCAAAAATTCTAGCCCATTTGGTACCATAGAGCCTGAGAAAACTGCTTCCAAAGTTCGAACCCAAGTCTGAAATTAGCGTCAATAAAAAGTATGATTTTTTAAAAAATCCAATTTTATTTAGATTTTGTGACTGAATTTTTTTTGTTCCACGATTCTAACCACCTTTCCAACATTTCAGCCCATTTGGTACCATAGAGCCTGAGAAAACTGCTTCCAAAGTTCGAACCCAAGTCTGAAATTAGCGTCCATAAAAATTATGATTTTTAAAAAATTAGACTTTATGGGAATTTTGTGACTGAATTCGATTTGTTCCACGATTCTTACCACTTTTACAAAATTTCGGCCCATTTGGTACCATAGAGCTTGAAAAAACTGCTTCCAAAGTTCGACCCCAAGTCTAAAATGAGGGTCCATAAAAATTATGATTTTTAAAAAATTCAACTTTATGGAGATTTTGTGACTGAATTCGATTTGGAGCATAATTCTTATGACTGTTCAAAAATTCTAGCCCATTTGGTACCATAGAGCCTGAGAAAAACTGCTTCCAAAGTTCGAACCCAAGTCTGAAATTAGCGTCAATAAAAATCATTATTTTTCTAAGAGTGAAACTTTATAGAGATTTTGTGACTGAATTCGATTTGTTCCACGATTCTTACCAGTTTTCCAAAATTTCAGCCCATTTGGTACCATAGAGCCTGAGAAAATTGCTTCCAAAGTTCGAACCCAAGTCTAAATTGAGGGTCCATAAAAATTATGATTTTTAAAAAATTAGACTTTATGGAGATTTTGTGACTAAATTCGATTTGTTCCACGATTCTTACCACTTTTCCATAATTTCAGCCCATTAGGTACCATAGAGCCTGTGAAAACTGCTTCCAAAGTTCGAACACAAGTCTGAAATTAGCGTCAATAAAAATTATGATTTTTTTTTAAATTCAACTTTATGGAGATTTTGTGACTGAATTCGATTTGGAGCATGATTCTTATGACTGTTCAAAAATTCTAGCCCATTTGGTACCATAGAGCCTGAGAAAACTGCTTCCAAAGTTCGAACCCAAGTCTGAAATTAGCGTCCATAAAAATTATGATTTTTAAAAAATTAGACTTTATGGAGATTTTGTGACTGAATTCGATTTGGAGCATGATTCTTATGACTGTTCAAAAATTCTAGCCCATTTGGTACCATAGAGCCCGAGAAAACTGCTTCCAAAGTTCGAACCCAAGTCTGAAATTAGCGTCAATAAAAAGTATGATTTTTTAAAAAATCCAATTTTATTTAGATTTTGTGACTGAATTCGATTTGTTCCACGATTCTAACCACTTTTCCAACATTTCAGCCCATTTGGTACCATAGAGCCTGAGAAAACTGCTTCCAAAGTTCGAACCCAAGTCTAAAATGAGGGTCCATAAAAATTATGATTTTTAAAAAATTCAACTTTATGGAGATTTTGTGACTGAAATCGATTTTTTCCGCGATTCTTACCACTTTTCCAAAATTTCGGCCCATTTGGTACCATAGAGCTTGAAAAAACTGCTTCCAAAGTTCGAACCCAAGTCTGAAATTAGCGTCCATTAAAATCATTATTTTTCTAAGAGTGAAACTTTATAGAGATTTTGTGACTGAATTCGATTTGTTCCACGATTCTTACCAGTTTTCCAAAATTTCAGCCCATTTGGTACCATAGAGCCTGAGAAAACTGCTTCCAAAGTTCGAACCCAAGTCTAAAATGAGGGTCCATAAAAATTATGATTTTTAAAAAATTAGACTTTATGGAGATTTTGTGACTAAATTCGATTTGTTCCACGATTCTTACCACTTTTCCATAATTTCAGCCCATTAGGTACCATAGAGCCTGAGAAAACTGCTTCCAAAGTTCGAACACAAGTCTGAAATTAGCGTCAATAAAAATTATGATTTTTTTTTAAATTCAACTTTATGGAGATTTTGTGACTGAATTCGATTTGGAGCATGATTCTTATGACTGTTCAAAAATTCTAGCCCATTTGGTACCATAGAGCCTGAGAAAACTGCTTCCAAAGTTCGAACCCAAGTCTGAAATTAGCGTCAATAAAAAGTATGATTTTTTAAAAAATCCAATTTTATTTAGATTTTGTGACTGAATTTTATTTGTTCCACGATTCTAACCACCTTTCCAACATTTCAGCCCATTTGGTACCATAGAGCCTGAGAAAACTGCTTCCAAAGTTCGAACCCAAGTCTGAAATTAGCGTCCATAAAAATTATGATTTTTAAAAAATTAGACTTTATGGAGATTTTGTGACTGAATTCGATTTGGAGCATAATTCTTATGACTGTTCAAAAATTCTAGCCCATTTGGTACCATAGAGCCTGAGAAAAACTGCTTCCAAAGTTCGAACCCAAGTCTGAAATTAGCGTCAATAAAAATTATGATTTTTAAAAAATTCAACTTTATGGAGATTTTGTGACTGAATTCGATTTGTTCCACGATTCTTACCACTTTTACAAAATTTCGGCCCATTTGGTACCATAGAGCTTGAAAAAACTGCTTCCAAAGTTCGAACCCAAGTCTGAAATTAGCGTCCATTAAAATCATTATTTTTCTAAGAGTGAAACTTTATAGAGATTTTGTGACTGAATTCGATTTGTTCCACGATTCTTACCAGTTTTCCAAAATTTCAGCCCATTTGGTACCATAGAGCCTGAGAAAACTGCTTCCAAAGTTCGAACCCAAGTCTAAATTGAGGGTCCATAAAAATTATGATTTTTAAAAAATTAGACTTTATGGAGATTTTGTGACTAAATTCGATTTGTTCCACGATTCTTACCACTTTTCCATAATTTCAGCCCATTAGGTACCATAGAGCCTGTGAAAACTGCTTCCAAAGTTCGAACACAAGTCTGAAATTAGCGTCAATAAAAATTATGATTTTTTTTTAAATTCAACTTTATGGAGATTTTGTGACTGAATTCGATTTGGAGCATGATTCTTATGACTGTTCAAAAATTCTAGCCCATTTGGTACCATAGAGCCTGAGAAAACTGCTTCCAAAGTTCGAACCCAAGTCTGAAATTAGCGTCCATAAAAATTATGATTTTTAAAAAATTAGACTTTATGGAGATTTTGTGACTGAATTCGATTTGGAGCATGATTCTTATGACTGTTCAAAAATTCTAGCCCATTTGGTACCATAGAGCCTGAGAAAACTGCTTCCAAAGTTCGAACCCAAGTCTGAAATTAGCGTCAATAAAAAGTATGATTTTTTAAAAAATCCAATTTTATTTAGATTTTGTGACTGAATTCGATTTGTTCCACGATTCTAACCACTTTTCCAACATTTCAGCCCATTTGGTACCATAGAGCCTGAGAAAACTGCTTCCAAAGTTCGAACCCAAGTCTAAAATGAGGGTCCATAAAAATTATGATTTTTAAAAAATTCAACTTTATGGAGATTTTGTGACTGAATTCGATTTTTTCCGCGATTCTTACCACTTTTCCAAAATTTCGGCCCATTTGGTACCATAGAGCTTGAAAAAACTGCTTCCAAAGTTCGAACCCAAGTCTGAAATTAGCGTCCATTAAAATCATTATTTTTCTAAGAGTGAAACTTTATAGAGATTTTGTGACTGAATTCGATTTGTTCCACGATTCTTACCAGTTTTCCAAAATTTCAGCCCATTTGGTACCATAGAGCCTGAGAAAACTGCTTCCAAAGTTCGAACCCAAGTCTAAAATGAGGGTCCATAAAAATTATGATTTTTAAAAAATTAGACTTTATGGAGATTTTGTGACTAAATTCGATTTGTTCCACGATTCTTACCACTTTTCCATAATTTCAGCCCATTAGGTACCATAGAGCCTGAGAAAACTGCTTCCAAAGTTCGAACACAAGTCTGAAATTAGCGTCAATAAAAATTATGATTTTTTTTTAAATTCAACTTTATGGAGATTTTGTGACTGAATTCGATTTGGAGCATGAGTCTTATGACTGTTCAAAAATTCTAGCCCATTTGGTACCATAGAGCCTGAGAAAACTGCTTCCAAAGTTCGAACCCAAGTCTGAAATTAGCGTCCATAAAAATTATGATTTTTAAAAAATTAGACTTTATGGAGATTTTGTGACTGAATTCGATTTGGAGCATGATTCTTATGACTGTTCAAAAATTCTAGCCCATTTGGTACCATAGAGCCTGAGAAAACTGCTTCCAAAGTTCGAACCCAAGTCTGAAATTAGCGTCAATAAAAAGTATGATTTTTTAAAAAATCCAATTTTATTTAGATTTTGTGACTGAATTCGATTTGTTCCACGATTCTAACCACTTTTCCAACATTTCAGCCCATTTGGTACCATAGAGCCTGAGAAAACTGCTTCCAAAGTTCGAACCCAAGTCTAAAATGAGGGTCCATAAAAATTATGATTTTTAAAAAATTAGACTTTATGGAGATTTTGTGACTGAATTCGATTTTTTCCGCGATTCTTACCACTTTTCCAAAATTTCAGCCCATTTGGTACCATATAGCCTGAGAAAACTGCTTCCAAAATTCGAACCCAAGTCTGAAATTAGCGTCCATAAAAATTATGATTTTTTAAAAAATTCAACTTTATAGAGATTTTGTGACTGAATTCGATTTGGAGCATGATTCTTATGACTGTTCAAAAATTCTAGCCCATTTGGTACCATAGAGCCTGAGAAAACTGCTTCCAAAGTTCGACCCCAAGTCTAAAATGAGGGTCCATAAAAATTATGATTTTTAAAAAATTAGACTTTATGGAGATTTTGTGACTAAATTCGATTTGTTCCGCGATTCTTACCACTTTTCCAAAATTTCAGCCCATTTGGTACCATAGAGCCTGAGAAAACTGCTTCCAAAGTTCGAACCCAAGTCTGAAATTAGCGTCCATAAAAATTATGATTTTTTTAAAAATTCAACTTTATGGGAATTTTGTGACTGAATTCGATTTGTTCCACGATTCTAACCACTTTTCCAACATTTCAGCCCATTTGGTACCATAGAGCCTGAGAAAACTGCTTCTAAAGTTCGAACCCAAGTCTAAAATGAGGGTCCATAAAAATTATGATTTTTAAAAAATTAGACTTTATGGAGATTTTGTGACTGAATTCGATTTTTTCCGCGATTCTTACCACTTTTCCAAAATTTCAGCCCATTTGGTACCATATAGCCTGAGAAAACTGCTTCCAAAATTCGAACCCAAGTCTGAAATTAGCGTCCATAAAAATTATGATTTTTTAAAAAATTCAACTTTATAGAGATTTTGTGACTGAATTCGATTTGGAGCATGATTCTTATGACTGTTCAAAAATTCTAGCCCATTTGGTACCATAGAGCCTGAGAAAACTGCTTCCAAAGTTCGACCCCAAGTCTAAAATGAGGGTCCATAAAAATTATGATTTTTAAAAAATTAGACTTTATGGAGATTTTGTGACTAAATTCGATTTGTTCCACGATTCTTACCACTTTTCCATAATTTCAGACCATTTGGTACCATAGAGCCTGAGAAAACTGCTTCCAAAGTTCGAACACAAGTCTGAAATTAGCGTCCATAAAAATTATGATTTTTTTAAAAATTCAACTTTATGGAGATTTCGTGACTGAATTCGATTTGGAGCATGATTCTTATGACTGTTCAAAAATTCTAGCCCATTTGGTACCATAGAGCCTGAGAAAACTGCTTCCAAAGTTCGAACCCAAGTCTGAAATTAGCGTCCATAAAAATTATGATTTTTAAAAAATTCAACTTTATGGAGATTTTGTGACTGAATTCGATTTGTTCCACGATTCTTACCACTTTTACAAAATTTCGGCCCATTTGGTACCATAGAGCTTGAAAAAACTGCTTCCAAAGTTCGAACCCAAGTTTGAAATTAGCGTCCATTAAAATCATTATTTTTCTAAGAGTGAAACTTTATAGAGATTTTGTGACTGAATTCGATTTGTTCCACGATTCTTACCAGTTTTCCAAAATTTCAGCCCATTTGGTACCATAGAGCCTGAGAAAACTGCCACCAAAGTTCGAACCCAAGTCTTAAATGAGGGTCCATAAAAATTATGATTTTTAAAAAAATCAACTTTATAAAGATTTTGTGACTGAATTCGATTTTTTCCACGATTCTTACCACTTTTCCAAAATTTCAGCCCATTTGGTACCATAGAGCCTGAGAAAACTGCTTCCAAAGTTCGAACCCAAGTCTGAAATTAGCCTCCATAAAAATTATGATTTTTTAAAAAATTCAACTTTATAGAGATTTTGTGACTGAATTCGATTTGGAGCATGATTCTTATGACTGTTCAAAAATTCTAGCCCATTTGGTACCATAGAGCCTGAGAAAACTGCTTCCAAAGTTCGAACCCAAGTCTAAAATGAGGGTCCATAAAAATTATGATTTTTAAAAAATTAGACTTTATGGAGATTTTGTGACTAAATTCGATTTGTTCCACGATTCTTACCACTTTTCCATAATTTCAGCCCATTAGGTACCATAGAGCCTGAGAAAACTGCTTCCAAAGTTCGAACACAAGTCTGAAATTAGCGTCAATAAAAATTATGATTTTTTTTTAAATTCAACTTTATGGAGATTTTGTGACTGAATTCGATTTGGAGCATGATTCTTATGACTGTTCAAAAATTCTAGCCCATTTGGTACCATAGAGCCTGAGAAAACTGCTTCCAAAGTTCGAACCCAAGTCTGAAATTAGCGTCCATAAAAATTATGATTTTTTAAAAAATCCAATTTTATTTAGATTTTGTGACTGAATTTTATTTGTTCCACGATTCTAACCACCTTTCCAACATTTCAGCCCATTTGGTACCATAGAGCCTGAGAAAACTGCTTCCAAAGTTCGAACCCAAGTCTGAAATTAGCGTCCATAAAAATTATGATTTTTAAAAAATTAGACTTTATGGAGATTTTGTGACTGAATTCGATTTGGAGCATAATTCTTATGACTGTTCAAAAATTCTAGCCCATTTGGTACCATAGAGCCTGAGAAAAACTGCTTCCAAAGTTCGAACCCAAGTCTGAAATTAGCGTCAATAAAAAGTATGATTTTTTAAAAAATCCAATTTTATTTAGATTTTGTGACTGAATTCGATTTGTTCCACGATTCTAACCACTTTTCCAACATTTCAGCCCATTTGGTACCATAGAGCCTGAGAAAACTGCTTCCAAAGTTCGAACCCAAGTCTGAAATTAGCGTCCATAAAAATTATGATTTTTAAAAAATTAGACTTTATGGAGATTTTGTGACTGAATTCGATTTGGAGCATGATTCTTATGACTGTTCAAAAATTCTAGCCCATTTGGTACCATAGAGCCTGAGAAAACTGCTTCCAAAGTTCGAACCCAAGTCTGAAATTAGCGTCAATAAAAAGTATGATTTTTTATAAAATCCAATTTTATTTAGATTTTGTTCTTGAATTCGATTTGTTCCACGATTCTAACCACTTTTCCAACATTTCAGCCCATTTGGTACCATAGAGCCTGAGAAAACTGTTTCCAAAGTTCGAACCCAAGTCTAAAATGAGGGTCCATAAAAATTATGATTTTTAAAAAATTAGACTTTATGGAGATTTTGTGACTGAATTCGATTTTTTCCGCGATTCTTACCACTTTTCCAAAATTTCAGCCCATTTGGTACCATAGAGCCTGAGAAAACTGCTTCCAAAGTTCAAACCCAAGTCTGAAATTAGCGTCCATAAAAATTATGATTTTTTTTAAAATTCAACTTTATGGGAATTTTGTGACTGAATTCGATTTGTTCCACGATTCTAACCACTTTTCCAACATTTCAGCCCATTTGGTACCATAGAGCCTGAGAAAACTGCTTCCAACGTTCGAACCCAAGTCTAAAATGAGGGTCCATAAAAATTATGAGTTTTAAAAAATTAGACTTTATGGAGATTTTGTGACTGAATTCGATTTTTTCCGCGATTCTTACCACTTTTCCAAAATTTCAGCCCATTTGGTACCATATAGCCTGAGAAAACTGCTTCCAAAATTCGAACCCAAGTCTGAAATTAGCGTCCATAAAAATTATGATTTTTTAAAAAATTCAACTTTATAGAGATTTTGTGACTGAATTCGATTTGGAGCATGATTCTCATGACTGTTCAAAAATTCTAGCCCATTTGGTACCATAGAGCCTGAGAAAACTGCTTCCAAAGTTCGAACCCAAGTCTAAAATGAGGGTCCATAAAAATTATGATTTTTAAAAAATTAGACTTTATGGAGATTTTGTGACTAAATTCGATTTGTTCCACGATTCTTACCACTTTTCCATAATTTCAGACCATTTGGTACCATAGAGCCTGAGAAAACTGCTTCCAAAGTTCGAACACAAGTCTGAAATTAGCGTCCATAAAAATTATGATTTTTTTAAAAATTCAACTTTATGGAGATTTCGTGACTGAATTCGATTTGGAGCATGATTCTTATGACTGTTCAAAAATTCTAGCCCATTTGGTACCATAGAGCCTGAGAAAACTGCTTCCAAAGTTCGAACCCAAGTCTGAAATTAGCGTCCATAAAAATTATGATTTTTAAAAAATTCAACTTAATGGAGATTTTGTGACTGAATTCGATTTGTTCCACGATTCTTACCACTTTTACAAAATTTCGGCCCATTTGGTACCATAGAGCTTGAAAAAACTGCTTCCAAAGTTCGAACCCAAGTTTGAAATTAGCGTCCATTAAAATCATTATTTTTCTAAGAGTGAAACTTTATAGAGATTTTGTGACTGAATTCGATTTGTTCCACGATTCTTACCAGTTTTCCAAAATTTCAGCCCATTTGGTACCATAGAGCCTGAGAAAACTGCTACCAAAGTTCGAACCCAAGTCTTAAATGAGGGTCCATAAAAATTATGATTTTTAAAAAAATCAACTTTATGGAGATTTTGTGACTGAATTCGATTTTTTCCACGATTCTTACCACTTTTCCAAAATTTCAGCCCATTTGGTACCATAGAGCCTGAGAAAACTGCTTCCAAAGTTCGAACCCAAGTCTGAAATTAGCGTCCATAAAAATTATGATTTTTTAAAAAATTCAACTTTATAAAGATTTTGTGACTGAATTCGATTTGGAGCATGATTCTTATGACTGTTCAAAAATTCTAGCCCATTTGGTACCATAGAGCCTGAGAAAACTGCTTCCAAAGTTCGAACCCAAGTCTAAAATGAGGGTCCATAAAAATTATGATTTTTAAAAAATTAGACTTTATGGAGATTTTGTGACTAAATTCGATTTGTTCCACGATTCTTACCACTTTTCCATAATTTCAGCCCATTAGGTACCATAGAGCCTGAGAAAACTGCTTCCAAAGTTCGAACACAAGTCTGAAATTAGCGTCAATAAAAAGTATGATTTTTTAAAAAATCCAATTTTATTTAGATTTTGTGACTGAATTCGATTTGTTCCACGATTCTAACCACTTTTCCAACATTTCAGCCCATTTGGTACCATAGAGCCTGAGAAAAACTGCTTCCAAAGTTCGAACCCAAGTCTGAAATTAGCGTCAATAAAAAGTATGATTTTTTAAAAAATCCAATTTTATTTAGATTTTGTGACTGAATTCGATTTGTTCCACGATTCTAACCACTTTTCCAACATTTCAGCCCATTTCGTACCATAGAGCCTGAGAAAACTGCTTCCAAAGTTCAAACCCAAGTCTGAAATTAGCGTCCATAAAAATTATGATTTTTTTAAAAATTCAACTTTATGGGAATTTTGTGACTGAATTCGATTTGTTCCACGATTCTAACCACTTTTCCAACATTTCAGCCCATTTGGTACCATAGAGCCTGAGAAAACTGCTTCCAAAGTTCGAACCCAAGTCTAAAATGAGGGTCCATAAAAATTATGATTTTAAAAAAATTAGACTTTATTGAGATTTTGTGACTGAATTCGATTTTTTCCGCGATTCTTACCACTTTTCCAAAATTTCAGCCCATTTGGTACCATATAGCCTGAGAAAACTGCTTCCAAAATTCGAACCCAAGTCTGAAATTAGCGTCCATAAAAATTATGATTTTTTAAAAAAATTCAACTTTATAGAGATTTTGTGACTGAATTCGATTTGGAGCATGATTCTTATGACTGTTCAAAAATTCTAGCCCATTTGGTACCATAGAGCCTGAGAAAACTGCTTCCAAAGTTCGAACACAAGTCTGAAATTAGCGTCCATAAAAATTATGATTTTTTTAAAAATTCAACTTTATGGAGATTTCGTGACTGAATTCGATTTGGAGCATGATTCTTATGACTGTTCAAAAATTCTAGCCCATTTGGTACCATAGAGCCTGAGAAAACTGCTTCCAAAGTTCGAACCCAAGTCTGAAATTAGCGTCCATAAAAATTATGATTTTTAAAAAATTCAACTTTATGGAGATTTTGTGAAAGAATTCGATTTGTTCCACGATTCTAACCACTTTTCCAACATTTCAGCCCATTTGGTACCATAGAGCCTGAGAAAACTGCTTCCAAAGTTCGAACCCAAGTCTTAAATGAGGGTCCATAAAAATTATGATTTTTAAAAAAATCAACTTTATGGAGATTTTGTGACTGAATTCGATTTTTTCCACGATTCTTACCACTTTTCCAAAATTTCAGCCCATTTGGTACCATAGAGCCTGAGAAAACTGCTTCCAAAGTTCGAACCCAAGTCTGAAATTAGCGTCCATAAAAATTATGATTTTTTAAAAAATTCAACTTTATAGAGATTTTGTGACTGAATTCGATTTGTTCCACGATTCTTACCACTTTTCCATAATTTCAGCCCATTAGGTACCATAGAGCCTGAGAAAACTGCTTCCAAAGTTCGAACACAAGTCTGAAATTAGCGTCAATAAAAAGTATGATTTTTTAAAAAATCCAATTTTATTTAGATTTTGTGACTGAATTCGATTTGTTCCACGATTCTAACCACTTTTCCAACATTTCAGCCCATTTGGTACCATAGAGCCTGAGAAAAACTGCTTCCAAAGTTCGAACCCAAGTCTGAAATTAGCGTCAATAAAAAGTATGATTTTTTAAAAAATCCAATTTTATTTAGATTTTGTGACTGAATTCGATTTGTTCCACGATTCTAACCACTTTTCCAACATTTCAGCCCATTTGGTACCATAGAGCCTGAGAAAACTGCTTCCAAAGTTCGAACCCAAGTCTTAAATGAGGGTCCATAAAAATTATGATTTTTAAAAAATTAGACTTTATGGAGATTTTGTGACTGAATTCGATTTGGAGCATGATTCTTATGACTGTTCAAAAATTCTAGCCCATTTGGTACCATAGAGCCTGAGAAAACTGCTTCCAAAGTTCGAACCCAAGTCTGAAATTAGCGTCAATAAAAAGTATGATTTTTTAAAAAATCCAATTTTATTTAGATTTTGTGACTGAATTCGATTTGTTCCACGATTCTAACCACTTTTCCAACATTTCAGCCCATTTGGTACCATAGAGCCTGAGAAAACTGCTTCCAAAGTTCGAACCCAAGTCTTAAATGAGGGTCCATAAAAATTATGATTTTTAAAAAATTAGACTTTATGGAGATTTTGTGACTGAATTCGATTTTTTCCGCGATTCTTACCACTTTTCCAAAATTTCAGCCCATTTGGTACCATAGAGCCTGAGAAAACTGCTTCCAAAGTTCAAACCCAAGTCTGAAATTAGCGTCCATAAAAATTATGATTTTTTTAAAAATTCAACTTTATGGGAATTTTGTGACTGAATTCGATTTGTTCCACGATTCTAACCACTTTTCCAACATTTCAGCCCATTTGGTACCATAGAGCCTGAGAAAACTGCTTCCAAAGTTCGAACCCAAGTCTAAAATGAGGGTCCATAAAAATTATGATTTTAAAAAAATTAGACTTTATTGAGATTTTGTGACTGAATTCGATTTTTTCCGCGATTCTTACCACTTTTCCAAAATTTCAGCCCATTTGGTACCATATAGCCTGAGAAAACTGCTTCCAAAATTCGAACCCAAGTCTGAAATTAGCGTCCATAAAAATTATGATTTTTTAAAAAATTCAACTTTATAGAGATTTTGTGACTGAATTCGATTTGGAGCATGATTCTTATGACTGTTCAAAAATTCTAGCCCATTTGGTACCATAGAGCCTGAGAAAACTGCTTCCAAAGTTCGAACCCAAGTCTAAAATGAGGGTCCATAAAAATTATGATTTTTAAAAAATTAGACTTTATGGAGATTTTGTGACTAAATTCGATTTGTTCCACGATTCTTACCACTTTTCCATAATTTCAGACCATTTGGTACCATAGAGCCTGAGAAAACTGCTTCCAAAGTTCGAACACAAGTCTGAAATTAGCGTCCATAAAAATTATGATTTTTTTAAAAATTCAACTTTATGGAGATTTCGTGACTGAATTCGATTTGGAGCATGATTCTTATGACTGTTCAAAAATTCTAGCCCATTTGGTACCATAGAGCCTGAGAAAACTGCTTCCAAAGTTCGAACCCAAGTCTGAAATTAGCGTCCATAAAAATTATGATTTTTAAAAAATTCAACTTTATGGAGATTTTGTGACTGAATTCGATTTGTTCCACGATTCTTACCACTTTTACAAAATTTCGGCCCATTTGGTACCATAGAGCTTGAAAAAACTGCTTCCAAAGTTCGAACCCAAGTTTGAAATTAGCGTCCATAAAAATTATGATTTTTTAAAAAATTCAACTTTATAGAGATTTTGTGACTGAATTCGATTTGGAGCATGATTCTTATGACTGTTCAAAAATTCTAGCCCATTTGGTACCATAGAGCCTGAGAAAACTGCTTCCAAAGTTCGAACCCAAGTCTAAAATGAGGGTCCATAAAAATTATGATTTTTAAAAAATTAGACTTTATGGAGATTTTGTGACTAAATTCGATTTGTTCCACGATTCTTACCACTTTTCCATAATTTCAGCCCATTAGGTACCATAGAGCCTGAGAAAACTGCTTCCAAAGTTCGAACACAAGTCTGAAATTAGCGTCAATAAAAATTATGATTTTTTTTTAAATTCAACTTTATGAAGATTTTGTGACTGAATTCGATTTGGAGCATGATTCTTATGACTGTTCAAAAATTCTAGCCCATTTGGTACCATAGAGCCTGAGAAAACTGCTTCCAAAGTTCGAACCCAAGTCTGAAATTAGCGTCCATAAAAATTATGATTTTTTTAAAAATTCAACTTTATGGAGATTTTGTGACTGAATTCGATTTGGAGAATGATTCTTATGACTGTTCAAAAATTCTAGCCCATTTGGTACCATAGAGCCTGAGAAAACTGCTTCCAAAGTTCGAACCCAAGTCTGAAATTAGCGTCAATAAAAAGTATGATTTTTTAAAAAATCCAATTTTATTTAGATTTTGTGACTGAATTCGATTTGTTCCACGATTCTTACCAGTTTTCCAAAATTTCAGCCCATTTGGTACCATAGAGCCTGAGAAAACTGCTACCAAAGTTCGAACCCAAGTCTGATTTTTTTAAAAATTCAACTTTATGGAGATTTTGTTACTGAATTCGATTTGGAGCATGATTCTTATGACTGTTCAAAAATTCTAGCCCATTTGGTACCATAGAGCCTGAGAAAACTGCTTCCAAAGTTCGTACCCAAGTCTGAAATTAGCGTCCATAAAAATTATGATTTTTTTAAAAATTCAACTTTATGGAGATTTTGTGACTGAATTCGATTTGGAGCATGATTCTTATGACTGTTCAAAAATTCTAGCCCATTTAGTACCATAGAGCTTGAAAAAACTGCTTCCAAAGTTCGAACCCAAGTTTGAAATTAGCGTCCATTAAAATCATTATTTTTCTAAGAGTGAAACTTTATAGAGATTTTGTGACTGAATTCGATTTGTTCCACGATTCTTACCAGTTTTCCAAAATTTCAGCCCATTTGGTACCATAGAGCCTGAGAAAACTGCTACCAAAGTTCGAACCCAAGTCTTAAATGAGGGTCCATAAAAATTATGATTTTTAAAAAAATCAACTTTATGGAGATTTTGTGACTGAATTCGATTTTTTCTACGATTCTTACCACTTTTCCAAAATTTCAGCCCATTTGGTACCATAGAGCCTGAGAAAACTGCTTCCAAAGTTCGAACCCAAGTCTGAAATTAGCGTCCATAAAAATTATGATTTTTTAAAAAATTCAACTTTATAGAGATTTTGTGACTGAATTCGATTTGGAGCATGATTCTTATGACTGTTCAAAAATTCTAGCCCATTTGGTACCATAGAGCCTGAGAAAACTGCTTCCAAAGTTCGAACCCAAGTCTAAAATGAGGGTCTATAAAAATTTTGATTTTTAAAAAATTAGACTTTATGGAGATTTTGTGACTAAATTCGATTTGTTCCACGATTCTTACCACTTTTCCATAATTTCAGCCCATTAGGTACCATAGAGCCTGAGAAAACTGCTTCCAAAGTTCGAACACAAGTCTGAAATTAGCGTCAATAAAAATTATGATTTTTTTTTAAATTCAACTTTATGGAGATTTTGTGACTGAATTCGATTTGGAGATGATTCTTATGACTGTTCAAAAATTCTAGCCCATTTGGTACCATAGAGCCTGAGAAAACTGCTTCCAAAGTTCGAACCCAAGTCTGAAATTAGCGTCCATAAAAATTATGATTTTTTTAAAAATTCATCTTTATGGAGATTTTGTGACTGAATTCGATTTGGAGCATGATTCTTATGACTGTTCAAAAATTCTAGCCCATTTGGTACCATAGAGCCTGAGAAAACTGCTTCCAAAGTTCGAACCCAAGTCTGAAATTAGCGTCAATAAAAAGTATGATTTTTTAAAAAATCCAATTTTATTTAGATTTTGTGACTGAATTCGATTTGTTCCACGATTCTAACCACTTTTCCAACATTTCAGCCCATTTGGTACCATAGAGCCTGAGAAAACTGCTTCCAAAGTTCGAACCCAAGTCTAAAATGAGGGTCCATAAAAATTATGATTTTTAAAAAATTAGACTTTATGGAGATTTTGTGACTGAATTCGATTTTTTCCGCGATTCTTACCACTTTTCCAAAATTTCAGCCCATTTGGTACCATAGAGCCTGAGAAAACTGCTTCCAAAGTTCGAACCCAAGTCTGAAATTAGCGTCCATAAAAATTATGATTTTTTTAAAAATTCAACTTTATGGGAATTTTGTGACTGAATTCGATTTGTTCCACGATTCTAACCACTTTTCCAACATTTCAGCCCATTTGGTACCATTGAGCCTGAGAAAACTGCTTCCAAAGTTCGAACCCAAGTCTAAAATGAGGGTCCATAAAAATTATGATTTTTAAAAAATTAGACTTTATGGAGATTTTGTGACTGAATTCGATTTTTTCCGCGATTCTTACCACTTTTCCAAAATTTCAGCCCATTTGGTACCATATAGCCTGAGAAAACTGCTTCCAAAGTTCGAACCCAAGTCTGAAATTAGCGTCCATAAAAATTATGATTTTTTAAAAAATTCAACTTTATAGAGATTTTGTGACTGAATTCGATTTGGAGCATGATTCTTATGACTGTTCAAAAATTCTAGCCCATTTGGTACCATAGAGCCTGAGAAAACTGCTTCCAAAGTTCGAACCCAAGTCTAAAATGAGGGTCCATAAAAATTATGATTTTTAAAAAATTAGACTTTTTGGAGATTTTGTGACTAAATTCGATTTGTTCCACGATTCTTACCACTTTTCCATAATTTCAGACCATTTGGTACCATAGAGCCTGAGAAAACTGCTTCCAAAGTTCGAACACAAGTTTGAAATTAGCGTCCATAAAAATTATGATTTTTTAAAAATTCAACTTTATGGAGATTTTGTGACTGAATTCGATTTGGAGCATGATTCTTATGACTGTTCAAAAATTCTAGCCCATTTGGTACCATAGAGCCTGATAAAACTGCTTCCAAAGTTCGAACCCAAGTCTGAAATTAGCGTCCATAAAAATTATGATTTTTAAAAAATTCAACTTTATGGAGATTTTGTGACTGAATTCGATTTGTTCCACGATTCTTACCACTTTTACAAAATTTCGGCCCATTTGGTACCATAGAGCTTGAAAAAACTGCTTCCAAAGTTCGAACCCAAGTCTGAAATTAGCGTCCATTAAAATCATTATTTTTCTAAGAGTGAAACTTTATAGAGATTTTGTGACTGAATTCGATTTGTTCAACGATTCTTACCAGTTTTCCAAAATTTCAGCCCATTTGGTACCATAGAGCCTGAGAAAACTGCTTCCAAAGTTCGAACCCAAGTCTAAAATGAGGGTCCATAAAAATTATGATTTTTAAAAAATTCAACTTTATGGAGATTTTGTGACTGAATTCGATTTTTTCCACGATTCTTACCACTTTTCCAAAATTTCAGCCCATTTGGTACCATTGAGCCTGAGAAAACTGCTTCCAAAGTTCGAACCCAAGTCTGAAATTAGCGTCCATAAAAATTATGATTTTTAAAAAATTAGACTTTATGGAGATTTTGTGACTGAATTCGATTTGGAGCATGATTCTTATGACTGTTCAAAAATTCTAGCCCATTTGGTACCATAGAGCCTGAGAAAACTGCTTCCAAAGTTCGAACCCAAGTCTGAAATTAGCGTCAATAAAAAGTATGATTTTTTAAAAAATCCAATTTTATTTAGATTTTGTGACTGAATTCGATTTGTTCCACGATTCTAACCACTTTTCCAACATTTCAGCCCATTTGGTACCATAGAGCCTGAGAAAACTGCTTCCAAAGTTCGAACCCAAGTCTAAAATGAGGGTCCATAAAAATTATGATTTTTAAAAAATTAGACTTTATGGAGATTTTGTGACTGAATTCGATTTGGAGCATGATTCTTATGACTGTTCAAAAATTCTAGCCCATTTGGTACCATAGAGCCTGAGAAAACTGCTTCCAAAGTTCGAACCCAAATCTGAAATTAGCGTCAATAAAAAGTATGATTTTTTAAAAAATCCAATTTTATTTAGATTTTGTGACTGAATTCGATTTGTTCCACGATTCTAACCACTTTTCCAACATTTCAGCCCATTTGGTACCATAGAGCCTGAGAAAACTGCTTCCAAAGTTCGAACCCAAGTCTGAAATTAGCGTCCATAAAAATTATGATTTTTAAAAAATTAGACTTTATGGAGATTTTGTGACTGAATTCGATTTGGAGCATGATTCTTATGACTGTTCAAAAATTCTAGCCCATTTGGTACCATAGAGCCTGAGAAAACTGCTTCCAAAGTTCGAACCCAAGTCTGAAATTAGCGTCAATAAAAAGTATGATTTTTTAAAAAATCCAATTTTATTTAGATTTTGTGACTGAATTCGATTTGTTCCACGATTCTAACCACTTTTCCAACATTTCAGCCCATTTGGTACCATAGAGCCTGAGAAAACTGCTTCCAAAGTTCGAACCCAAGTCTAAAATGAGGGTCCATAAAAATTATGATTTTTAAAAAATTAGACTTTATGGAGATTTTGTGACTGAATTCGATTTGTTCCACGATTCTAACCACTTTTCCAAAATTTCAGCCCATTTGGTACCATAGAGCCTGAGAAAACTGCTTCCAAAGTTCGAACCCAAGTCTGAAATTAGCGTCCATAAAAATTATGATTTTTTTAAAAATTCAACTTTATGGGAATTTTGTGACTGAATTCGATTTGTTCCACGATTCTAACCACTTTTCCAACATTTCAGCCCATTTGGTACCATTGAGCCTGAGAAAACTGCTTCCAAAGTTCGAACCCAAGTCTAAAATGAGGGTCCATAAAAATTATGATTTTTAAAAAATTAGACTTTATGGAGATTTTGTGACTGAATTCGATTTTTTCCGCGATTCTTACCACTTTTCCAAAATTTCAGCCCATTTGGTACCATATAGCCTGAGAAAACTGCTTCCAAAGTTCGAACCCAAGTCTGAAATTAGCGTCCATAAAAATTATGATTTTTTAAAAAATTCAACTTTATAGAGATTTTGTGACTGAATTCGATTTGGAGCATGATTCTTATGACTGTTCAAAAATTCTAGCCCATTTGGTACCATAGAGCTTGAAAAAACTGCTTCCAAAGTTCGAACCCAAGTCTGAAATTAGCGTCCATTAAAATCATTATTTTTCTAAGAGTGAAACTTTATAGAGATTTTGTGACTGAATTCGATTTGTTCAACGATTCTTACCAGTTTTCCAAAATTTCAGCCCATTTGGTACCATAGAGCCTGAGAAAACTGCTTCCAAAGTTCGAACCCAAGTCTAAAATGAGGGTCCATAAAAATTATGATTTTTAAAAAATTCAACTTTATGGAGATTTTGTGACTGAATTCGATTTTTTCCACGATTCTTACCACTTTTCCAAAATTTCAGCCCATTTGGTACCATTGAGCCTGAGAAAACTGCTTCCAAAGTTCGAACCCAAGTCTGAAATTAGCGTCCATAAAAATTATGATTTTTAAAAAATTAGACTTTATTGAGATTTTGTGACTGAAATCGATTTGGAGCATGATTCTTATGACTGTTCAAAAATTCTAGCCCATTTGGTACCATAGAGCCTGAGAAAACTGCTTCCAAAGTTCGAACCCAAGTCTGAAATTAGCGTCAATAAAAAGTATGATTTTTTAAAAAATCCAATTTTATTTAGATTTTGTGACTGAATTCGATTTGTTCCACGATTCTAACCACTTTTCCAACATTTCAGCCCATTTGGTACCATAGAGCCTGAGAAAACTGCTTCCAAAGTTCGAACCCAAGTCTAAAATGAGGGTCCATAAAAATTATGATTTTTAAAAAATTAGACTTTATGGAGATTTTGTGACTGAATTCGATTTTTTCCGCGATTCTTACCACTTTTCCAAAATTTCAGCCCATTTGGTACCATAGAGCCTGAGAAAACTGCTTCCAAAGTTCAAACCCAAGTCTGAAATTAGCGTCCATAAAAATTATGATTTTTTTAAAAATTCAACTTTATGGGAATTTTGTGACTGAATTCGATTTGTTCCACGATTCTAACCACTTTTCCAACATTTCAGCCCATTTGGTACCATAGAGCCTGAGAAAACTGCTTCCAAAGTTCGAACCCAAGTCTAAAATGAGGGTCCATAAAAATTATGATTTTTAAAAAATTAGACTTTATGGAGATTTTGTGACTGAATTCGATTTTTTCCGCGATTCTTACCACTTTTCCAAAATTTCAGCCCATTTGGTACCATATAGCCTGAGAAAACTGCTTCCAAAATTCGAACCCAAGTCTGAAATTAGCGTCCATAAAAATTATGATTTTTTAAAAAATTCAACTTTATAGAGATTTTGTGACTGAATTCGATTTGGAGCATGATTCTTATGACTGTTCAAAAATTCTAGCCCATTTGGTACCATAGAGCCTGAGAAAACTGCTTCCAAAGTTCGACCCCAAGTCTAAAATGAGGGTCCATAAAAATTATGATTTTTAAAAAATTAGACTTTATGGAGATTTTGTGACTAAATTCGATTTGTTCCACGATTCTTACCACTTTTCCATAATTTCAGACCATTTGGTACCATAGAGCCTGAGAAAACTGTTTCCAAAGTTCGAACACAAGTCTGAAATTAGCGTCCATAAAAATTATGATTTTTTTAAAAATTCAACTTTATGGAGATTTCGTGACTGAATTCGATTTGGAGCATGATTCTTATGACTGTTCAAAAATTCTAGCCCATTTGGTACCATAGAGCCTGAGAAAACTGCTTCCAAAGTTCGAACCCAAGTCTGAAATTAGCGTCCATAAAAATTATGATTTTTAAAAAATTCAACTTTATGGAGATTTTGTGACTGAATTCGATTTGTTCCACGATTCTTACCACTTTTACAAAATTTCGGCCCATTTGGTACCATAGAGCTTGAAAAAACTGCTTCCACAGTTCGAACCCAAGTTTGAAATTAGCGTCCATTAAAATCATTATTTTTCTAAGAGTGAAACTTTATAGAGATTTTGTGACTGAATTCGATTTGTTCCACGATTCTTTCCAGTTTTCCAAAATTTCAGCCCATTTGGTACCATAGAGCCTGAGAAAACTGCTACCAAAGTTCGAACCCAAGTCTTAAATGAGGGTCCATAAAAATTATGATTTTTAAAAAAATCAACTTTATGGAGATTTTGTGACTGAATTCGATTTTTTCCACGATTCTTACCACTTTTCCAAAATTTCAGCCCATTTGGTACCATAGAGCCTGAGAAAACTGCTTCCAAAGTTCGACCCCAAGTCTAAAATGAGGGTCCATAAAAATTATGATTTTTAAAAAATTAGACTTTATGGAGATTTTGTGACTAAATTCGATTTGTTCCACGATTCTTACCACTTTTCCATAATTTCAGACCATTTGGTACCATAGAGCTTGAGAAAACTGTTTCCAAAGTTCGAACACAAGTCTGAAATTAGCGTCCATAAAAATTATGATTTTTTTAAAAATTCAACTTTATGGAGATTTCATGACTGAATTCGATTTGGAGCATGATTCTTATGACTGTTCAAAAATTCTAGCCCATTTGGTACCATAGAGCCTGAGAAAACTGCTTCCAAAGTTCGAACCCAAGTCTGAAATTAGCGTCCATAAAAATTATGATTTTTAAAAAATTCAACTTTATGGAGATTTTGTGACTGAATTCGATTTGTTCCACGATTCTTACCACTTTTACAAAATTTCGGCCCATTTGGTACCATAGAGCTTGAAAAAACTGCTTCCAAAGTTCGAACCCAAGTTTGAAATTAGCGTCCATTAAAATCATTATTTTTCTAAGAGTGAAACTTTATAGAGATTTTGTGACTGAATTCGATTTGTTCCACGATTCTTTCCAGTTTTCCAAAATTTCAGCCCATTTGGTACCATAGAGCCTGAGAAAACTGCTACCAAAGTTCGAACCCAAGTCTTAAATGAGGGTCCATAAAAATTATGATTTTTAAAAAAATCAACTTTATGGAGATTTTGTGACTGAATTCGATTTTTTCCACGATTCTTACCACTTTTCCAAAATTTCAGCCCATTTGGTACCATAGAGCCTGAGAAAACTGCTTCCAAAGTTCGAACCCAAGTCTGAAATTAGCGTCCATAAAAATTATGATTTTTAAAAAATTAGACTTTATGGAGATTTTGTGACTGAATTCGATTTGGAGCATGATTCTTATGACTGTTCAAAAATTCTAGCCCATTTGGTACCATAGAGCCTGAGAAAACTGCTTCCAAAGTTCGAACCCAAGTCTGAAATTAGCGTCCATAAAAATTATGATTTTTTTAAAAATTCAACTTTATGGAGATTTTGTGACTGAATTCGATTTGGAGCATGATTCTTATGACTGTTCAAAAATTCTAGCCCATTTGGTACCATAGAGCCTGAGAAAACTGCTTCCAAAGTTCGAACCCAAGTCTTAAATGAGGGTCCATAAAAATTATGATTTTTAAAAAATTAGACTTTATGGAGATTTTGTGACTAAATTCGATTTGTTCCACGATTCTTACCACTTTTCCAAAATTTCAGCCCATTTGGTACCATAGAGCCTGAGAAAACTGCTTCCAAAGTTCAAACCCAAGTCTGATATTAGCGTCCATAAAAATTATGATTTTTTTAAAAATTCAACTTTATGGGAATTTTGTGACTGAATTCGATTAGTTCCACGATTCTAACCACTTTTCCAACATTTCAGCCCATTTGGTACCATAGAGCCTGAGAAAACTGCTTCCAAAGTTCGAACCCAAGTCTAAAATGAGGGTCCATAAAAATTATGATTTTTAAAAAATTAGACTTTATGGAGATTTTGTGACTGAATTCGATTTTTTCCGCGATTCTTACCACTTTTCCAAAATTTCAGCCCATTTGGTACCATATAGCCTGAGAAAACTGCTTCCAAAATTCGAACCCAAGTGTGAAATTAGCGTCCATAAAAATTATGATTTTTTAAAAAATTCAACTTTATAGAGATTTTGTGACTGAATTCGATTTGGAGCATGATTCTTATGACTGTTCAAAAATTCTAGCCCATTTGGTACCATAGAGCCTGAGAAAACTGCTTCCAAAGTTCGAACCCAAGTCTAAAATGAGGGTCCATAAAAATTATGATTTTTAAAAAATTAGACTTTATGGAGATTTTGTGACTAAATTCGATTTGTTCCACGATTCTTACCACTTTTCCATAATTTCAGACCATTTGGTACCATAGAGCCTGAGAAAACTGCATCCAAAGTTCGAACACAAGTCTGAAATTAGCGTCCATAAAAATTATGATTTTTTTAAAAATTCAACTTTATGGAGATTTCGTGACTGAATTCGATTTGGAGCATGATTCTTATGACTGTTCAAAAATTCTAGCCCATTTGGTATCATAGAGCCTGAGAAAACTGCTTCCAAAGTTCGAACCCAAGTCTGAAATTAGCGTCCATAAAAATTATGATTTTTAAAAAATTCAACTTTATGGAGATTTTGTGACTGAATTCGATTTGTTCCACGATTCTTACCACTTTTACAAAATTTCGGCCCATTTGGTACCATAGAGCTTGAAAAAACTGCTTCCAAAGTTCGAACCCAAGTTTGAAATTAGCGTCCATTAAAATCATTATTTTTCTAAGAGTGAAACTTTATAGAGATTTTGTGACTGAATTCGATTTGTTCCACGATTCTTACCAGTTTTCCAAAATTTCAGCCCATTTGGTACCATAGAGCCTGAGAAAACTGCTACCAAAGTTCGAACCCAAGTCTTAAATGAGGGTCCATAAAAATTATGATTTTTAAAAAAATCAACTTTATGGAGATTTTGTGACTGAATTCGATTTTTTCCACGATTCTTACCACTTTTCCAAAATTTCAGCCCATTTGGTACCATAGAGCCTGAGAAAACTGCTTCCAAAGTTCGAACCCAAGTCTGAAATTAGCGTCCATAAAAATTATGATTTTTTAAAAAATTCAACTTTATAGAGATTTTGTGACTGAATTCGATTTGGAGCATGATTCTTATGACTGTTCAAAAATTCTAGCCCATTTGGTACCATAGAGCCTGAGAAAACTGCTTCCAAAGTTCGAACCCAAGTCTAAAATGAGGGTCCATAAAAATTATGATTTTTAAAAAATTAGACTTTATGGAGATTTTGTGACTAAATTCGATTTGTTCCACGATTCTTACCACTTTTCCATAATTTCAGCCCATTAGGTACCATAGAGCCTGAGAAAACTGCTTCCAAAGTTCGAACACAAGTCTGAAATTAGCGTCAATAAAAATTATGATTTTTTTTTAAATTCAACTTTATGGAGATTTTGTGACTGAATTCGATTTGGAGCATGATTCTTATGACTGTTCAAAAATTCTAGCCCATTTGGTACCATAGAGCCTGAGAAAACTGCTTCCAAAGTTCGAACCCAAGTCTGAAATTAGCGTCCATAAAAATTATGATTTTTTAAAAAATTCAACTTTATGGAGATTTTGTGACTGAATTCGATTTGGAGCATGATTCTTATGACTGTTCAAAAATTCTAGCCCATTTGGTACCATAGAGCCTGAGAAAACTGCTTCCAAAGTTCGAACCCAAGTCTGAAATTAGCGTCAATAAAAAGTATGATTTTTTAAAAAATCCAATTTTATTTAGATTTTGTGACTGAATTCGATTTGTTCCACGATTCTTACCAGTTTTCCAAAATTTCAGCCCATTTGGTACCATAGAGCCTGAGAAAACTGCTACCAAAGTTCGAACCCAAGTCTGATTTTTTTAAAAATTCAACTTTATGGAGATTTTGTGACTGAATTCGATTTGGAGCATGATTCTTATGACTGTTCAAAAATTCTAGCCCATTTGGTACCATAGAGCCTGAGAAAACTGCTTCCAAAGTTCGAACACAAGTCTGAAATTAGCGTCAATAAAAATTATGATTTTTTTTTAAATTCAACTTTATGGAGATTTTGTGACTGAATTCGATTTGGAGCATGATTCTTATGACTGTTCAAAAATTCTAGCCCATTTGGTACCATAGAGCCTGAGAAAACTGCTTCCAAAGTTCGAACCCAAGTCTGAAATTAGCGTCCATAAAAATTATGATTTTTTAAAAAATTCAACTTTATGGAGATTTTGTGACTGAATTCGATTTGGAGCATGATTCTTATGACTGTTCAAAAATTCTAGCCCATTTGGTACCATAGAGCCTGAGAAAACTGCTTCCAAAGTTCGAACCCAAGTCTAAAATGAGGGTCCATAAAAATTATGATTTTTAAAAAATTAGACTTTATGGAGATTTTGTGACTAAATTCGATTTGTTCCACGATTCTTACCACTTTTCCATAATTTCAGCCCATTAGGTACCATAGAGCCTGAGAAAACTGCTTCCAAAGTTCGAACACAAGTCTGAAATTAGCGTCAATAAAAATTATGATTTTTTTTTAAATTCAACTTTATGGAGATTTTGTGACTGAATTCGATTTGGAGCATAATTCTTATGACTGTTCAAAAATTCTAGCCCATTTGGTACCATAGAGCCTGAGAAAACTGCTTCCAAAGTTCGAACCCAAGTCTGAAATTAGCGTCCATAAAAATTATGATTTTTTAAAAAATTCAACTTTATGGAGATTTTGTGACTGAATTCGATTTGGAGCATGATTCTTATGACTGTTCAAAAATTCTAGCCCATTTGGTACCATAGAGCCTGAGAAAACTGCTTCCAAAGTTCGAACCCAAGTCTGAAATTAGCGTCAATAAAAAGTATGATTTTTTAAAAAATCCAATTTTATTTAGATTTTGTGACTGAATTCGATTTGTTCCACGATTCTTACCAGTTTTCCAAAATTTCAGCCCATTTGGTACCATAGAGCCTGAGAAAACTGCTACCAAAGTTCGAACCCAAGTCTGATTTTTTTAAAAATTCAACTTTATGGAGATTTTGTGACTGGATTCGATTTGGAGCATGATTCTTATGACTGTTCAAAAATTCTAGCCCATTTGGTACCATAGAGCCTGAGAAAACTGCTTCCAAAGTTCGAACCCAAGTCTGAAATTAGCGTCCATAAAAATTATGATTTTTTTAAAAATTCAACTTTATGGAGATTTTGTGACTGAATTCGATTTGGAGCATGATTCTTATGACTGTTCAAAAATTCTAGCCCATTTGGTACCATAGAGCTTGAAAAAACTGCTTCCAAAGTTCGAACCCAAGTTTGAAATTAGCGTCCATTAAAATCATTATTTTTCTAAGAGTGAAACTTTATAGAGATTTTGTGACTGAATTCGATTTGTTCCAAGATTCTTACCAGTTTTCCAAAATTTCAGCCCATTTGGTACCATAGAGCCTGAGAAAACTGCTACCAAAGTTCGAACCCAAGTCTTAAATGAGGGTCCATAAAAATTATGATTTTTAAAAAAATCAACTTTATGGAGATTTTGTGACTGAATTCGATTTTTTCCACGATTCTTACCACTTTTCCAAAATTTCAGCCCATTTGGTACCATAGAGCCTGAGAAAACTGCTTCCAAAGTTCGAACCCAAGTCTGAAATTAGCGTCCATAAAAATTATGATTTTTTAAAAAATTCAACTTTATAGAGATTTTGTGACTGAATTCGATTTGGAGCATGATTCTTATGACTGTTCAAAAATTCTAGCCCATTTGGTACCATAGAGCCTGAGAAAACTGCTTCCAAAGTTCGAACCCAAGTCTAAAATGAGGGTCCATAAAAATTATGATTTTTAAAAAATTAGACTTTATGGAGATTTTGTGACTAAATTCGATTTGTTCCACGATTCTTACCACTTTTCCATAATTTCAGCCCATTAGGTACCATAGAGCCTGAGAAAACTGCTTCCAAAGTTCGAACACAAGTCTGAAATTAGCGTCAATAAAAATTATGATTTTTTTAAAAATTCAACTTTATGGAGATTTTGTGACTGAATTCGATTTGGAGCATGATTCTTATGACTGTTCAAAAATTCTAGCCCATTTGGTACCATAGAGCCTGAGAAAACTGCTTCCAAAGTTCGAACCCAAGTCTGAAATTAGCGTCAATAAAAAGTATGATTTTTTAAAAAATCCAATTTTATTTAGATTTTGTGACTGAATTCGATTTGTTCCACGATTCTAACCACTTTTCCAACATTTCAGCCCATTTGGTACCATAGAGCCTGAGAAAACTGCTTCCAAAGTTCGAACCCAAGTCTGAAATTAGCGTCCATAAAAATTATGATTTTTAAAAAATTAGACTTTATGGAGATTTTGTGACTGAATTCGATTTGGAGCATGATTCTTATGACTGTTCAAAAATTCTAGCCCATTTGGTACCATAGAGCCTGAGAAAACTGCTTCCAAAGTTCGAACCCAAGTCTGAAATTAGCGTCAATAAAATGTATGATTTTTTAAAAAATCCAATTTTATTTAGATTTTGTGACTGAATTCGATTTGTTCCACGATTCTAACCACTTTTCCAACATTTCAGCCCATTTGGTACCATAGAGCCTGAGAAAACTGCTTCCAAAGTTCGAACCCAAGTCTAAAATGAGGGTCCATAAAAATTATGATTTTTAAAAAATTAGACTTTATGGAGATTTTGTGACTGAATTCGATTTTTTCCGCGATTCTTACCACTTTTCCAAAATTTCAGCCCATTTGGTACCATAGAGCCTGAGAAAACTGCTTCCAAAGTTCGAACCCAAGTCTGAAATTAGCGTCCATAAAAATTATGATTTTTTTTAAAATTCAACTTTATGGGAATTTTGTGACTGAATTCGATTTGTTCCACGATTCTAACCACTTTTCCAACATTTCAGCCCATTTGGTACCATTGAGCCTGAGAAAACTGCTTCCAAAGTTCGAACCCAAGTCTAAAATGAGGGTCCATAAAAATTATGATTTTTAAAAAATTAGACTTTATGGAGTTTTTGTGACTGAATTCGATTTTTTCCGCGATTCTTACCACTTTTCCAAAATTTCAGCCCATTTGGTACCATATAGCCTGAGAAAACTGCTTCCAAAGTTCGAACCCAAGTCTGAAATTAGCGTCCATAAAAATTATGATTTTTTAAAAAATTCAACTTTATAGAGATTTTGTGACTGAATTCGATTTGGAGCATGATTCTTATGAATGTTCAAAAATTCTAGCCCATTTGGTACCATAGAGCCTGAGAAAACTGCTTCCAAAGTTCGAACCCAAGTCTAAAATGAGGGTCCATAAAAATTATGATTTTTAAAAAATTAGACTTTATGGAGATTTTGTGACTAAATTCGATTTGTTCCACGATTCTTACCACTTTTCCATAATTTCAGACCATTTGGTACCATAGAGCCTGAGAAAACTGCTTCCAAAGTTCGAACCCAAGTCTGAAATTAGCGTCCATAAAAATTATGATTTTTAAAAGATTCAACTTTATGGAGATTTTGTGACTGAATTCGATTTGTTCCACGATTCTTACCACTTTTACAAAATTTCGGCCCATTTGGTACCATAGAGCTTGAAAAAACTGCTTCCAAAGTTCGAACCCAAGTCTGAAATTAGCGTCCATTTAAATCATTATTTTTCTAAGAGTGAAACTTTATAGAGATTTTGTGACTGAATTCGATTTGTTCCACGATTCTTACCAGTTTTCCAAAATTTCAGCCCATTTGGTACCATAGAGCCTGAGAAAACTGCTTCCAAAGTTCGAACCCAAGTCTAAAATGAGGGTCCATAAAAATTATGATTTTTAAAAAATTCAACTTTATGGAGATTTTGTGACTGAATTCGATTTTTTCCACGATTCTTACCACTTTTCCAAAATTTCAGCCCATTTGGTACCATAGAGCCTGAGAAAACTGCTTCCAAAGTTCGAACCCAAGTCTGAAATTAGCGTCCATAAAAATTATGATTTTTTAAAAAATTCAACTTTATAGAGATTTTGTGACTGAATTCGATTTGGAGCATGATTCTTATGACTGTTCAAAAATTCTAGCCCATTTGGTACCATAGAGCCTGAGAAAACTGCTTCCAAAGTTCGAACCCAAGTCTGAAATTAGCGTCAATAAAATGTATGATTTTTTAAAAAATCCAATTTTATTTAGATTTTGTGACTGAATTCGATTTGTTCCACGATTCTAACCACTTTTCCAACATTTCAGCCCATTTGGTACCATAGAGCCTGAGAAAACTGCTTCCAAAGTTCGAACCCAAGTCTAAAATGAGGGTCCATAAAAATTATGATTTTTAAAAAATTAGACTTTATGGAGATTTTGTGACTGAATTCGATTTTTTCCGCGATTCTTACCACTTTTCCAAAATTTCAGCCCATTTGGTACCATAGAGCCTGAGAAAACTGCTTCCAAAGTTCGAACCCAAGTCTGAAATTAGCGTCCATAAAAATTATGATTTTTTTAAAAATTCAACTTTATGGGAATTTTGTGACTGAATTCGATTTGTTCCACGATTCTAACCACTTTTCCAACATTTCAGCCCATTTGGTACCATTGAGCCTGAGAAAACTGCTTCCAAAGTTCGAACCCAAGTCTAAAATGAGGGTCCATAAAAATTATGATTTTTAAAAAATTAGACTTTATGGAGTTTTTGTGACTGAATTCGATTTTTTCCGCGATTCTTACCCTTTTTCCAAAATTTCAGCCCATTTGGTACCATATAGCCTGAGAAAACTGCTTCCAAAGTTCGAACCCAAGTCTGAAATTAGCGTCCATAAAAATTATGATTTTTTAAAAAATTCAACTTTATAGAGATTTTGTGACTGAATTCGATTTGGAGCATGATTCTTATGAATGTTCAAAAATTCTAGCCCATTTGGTACCATAGAGCCTGAGAAAACTGCTTCCAAAGTTCGAACCCAAGTCTAAAATGAGGGTCCATAAAAATTATGATTTTTAAAAAATTAGACTTTATGGAGATTTTGTGACTAAATTCGATTTGTTCCACGATTCTTACCACTTTTCCATAATTTCAGACCATTTGGTACCATAGAGCCTGAGAAAACTGCTTCCAAAGTTCGAACCCAAGTCTGAAATTAGCGTCCATAAAAATTATGATTTTTAAAAGATTCAACTTTATGGAGATTTTGTGACTGAATTCGATTTGTTCCACGATTCTTACCACTTTTACAAAATTTCGGCCCATTTGGTACCATAGAGCTTGAAAAAACTGCTTCCAAAGTTCGAACCCAAGTCTGAAATTAGCGTCCATTTAAATCATTATTTTTCTAAGAGTGAAACTTTATAGAGATTTTGTGACTGAATTCGATTTGTTCCACGATTCTTACCAGTTTTCCAAAATTTCAGCCCATTTGGTACCATAGAGCCTGAGAAAACTGCTTCCAAAGTTCGAACCCAAGTCTAAAATGAGGGTCCATAAAAATTATGATTTTTAAAAAATTCAACTTTATGGAGATTTTGTGACTGAATTCGATTTTTTCCACGATTCTTACCACTTTTCCAAAATTTCAGCCCATTTGGTACCATAGAGCCTGAGAAAACTGCTTCCAAAGTTCGAACCCAAGTCTGAAATTAGCGTCCATAAAAATTATGATTTTTTAAAAAATTCAACTTTATAGAGATTTTGTGACTGAATTCGATTTGGAGCATGATTCTTATGACTGTTCAAAAATTCTAGCCCATTTGGTACCATAGAGCCTGAGAAAACTGCTTCCAAAGTTCGAACCCAAGTCTAAAATGAGGGTCCATAAAAATTATGATTTTTAAAAAATTAGACTTTATGGAGATTTTGTGACTGAATTTTATTTGTTCCACGATTCTAACCACTTTTCCAACATTTCAGCCCATTTGGTACCATAGAGCCTGAGAAAACTGCTTCCAAAGTTCGAACCCAAGTCTGAAATTAGCGTCAATAAAAAGTATGATTTTTTAAAAAATCCAATTTTGTTTAGATTTTGTGACTGAATTCGATTTGTTCCACGATTCTAACCACTTTTCCAACATTTCAGCCCATTTGGTACCATAGAGCCTGAGAAAACTGCTTCCAAAGTTCGAACCCAAGTCTAAAATGAGGGTCCATAAAAATTATGATTTTTAAAAAATTAGACTTTATGGAGATTTTGTGACTGAATTTTATTTGTTCCACGATTCTAACCACTTTTCCAACATTTCAGCCCATTTGGTACCATAGAGCCTGAGAAAACTGCTTCCAAAGTTCGAACCCAAGTTTGAAATTAGCGTCAATAAAAAGTATGATTTTTTAAAAAATCCAATTTTGTTTAGATTTTGTGACTGAATTCGATTTGTTCCACGATTCTAACCACTTTTCCAACATTTCAGCCCATTTGGTACCATAGAGCCTGAGAAAACTGCTTCCAAAGTTCGAACCCAAGTCTAAAATGAGGGTCCATAAAAATTATGATTTTATAAAAAATTAGACTTTATGGAGATTTTGTGACTGAATTCGATTTTTTCCGTGATTCTTACCTCTTTTCCAAAATTTCAGCCCATTTGGTACCATAGAGCCTGAGAAAACTGCTTCCAAAGTTCGAACCCAAGTCTGAAATTAGCGTCCATAAAAATTATGATTTTTTTAAAAATTCAACTTTATGGGAATTTTGTGACTGAATTCGATTTGTTCCAAGATTCTTACCACTTTTCCAAAATTTCAGCCCATTTGGTACCATAGAGCCTGAGAAAACTGCTTCCAAAGTTCGAACCCAAGTCTGAAATTAGCGTCCATAAAAATTATGATGTTTTTAAAAATTCAACTTTATGGAGATTTTGTGACTGAATTCGATTTGGAGCATGATTCTTATGACTGTTCAAAAATTCTAGCCCATTTGGTACCATAGAGCCTGAGAAAACTGCTTCCAAAGTTCGAACCCAAGTCTGAAGTTAGCGTCAATAAAAAGTATGATTTTTTTAAAAATCCAACTTTATACAGATTTTGTGACGGAATTTGATTTGTTCCACGATTCTTACCACTTTTCCAAAATTTCAGCCCTTTTGGTACCATAGAGCCTGAGAAAACTGCTTCCAAAGTTCGAACCCAAATCTGAAATTAGCGTCAATAAAAAGTATGATTTTTAAAAAATCCAACTTTATATAGATTTTGTGACTGAATTCGATTTGTTCCACGATTCTTACCACTTTTACAAAATTTCGGCCCATTTGGTACCATAAAGCTTGAAAAAACTGCTTCCAAAGTTCGATCCCAAGTCTGAAATTAGCGTCAATAAAAAGTATGATTTTTTAAAAAATCCAACTATATATAGATTTTGTGACTGAATTCGATTTGTTCCACGATTCTTACCACTTTTCCAAAATTTCAGCCCATTTGGTACCATAGAGCCTGAGAAAACTGCTTCCAAAGTTCGAACCCAAATCTGAAATTAGCGTCAATAAAAAGTATGATTTTTTAAAAAATCCAACTATATATAGATTTTGTGACTGAATTCGATTTGTTCCACGATTCTTACCACTTTTACAAAATTTCAGCCCATTTGGTACCATAGATCCTGAGAAAACTGCTTCCAAAGTTCGAACCCAAGTCTGAGATTAGCGTCCATAAAAATTATGATTTTTTTAAAAATTCAACTTTATGGAGATTTTGTGACTAAATTCGATTTGTTCCACGATTCTTACCACTTTTACAAAATTTCGGCCCATTTGGTACCATAAAGCTTGAAAAAACTGCTTCCAAAGTTCGAACCCAAGTCTGAAATAAGCGTCAATAAAAAGTATGATTTTTTAAAAAATCCAATTTTGTATAGATTTTGTGACTGAATTCGATTTGTTCCACGATTCTTACCACTTTTCCAAAATTTCAGCCCATTTGGTACCATAGAGCCTGAGAAAACTGCTTCCAAAGTTCGAACCCAAGTCTGAAATTAGCGTCCATTAAAATCATTATTTTTCTAAGAGTAACACTTTATAGAGATTTTGTGACTGAATTCGATTTGTTCCACGATGCCTCCCAGTTTTCCAAAATTTCAGCCCATTTGGTACCATAGAGCCTGAGAAAACTGCTTCCAAAGTTCGAACCCAAGTCTAAAATGAGGGTCCATAAAAATTATGATTTTTTAAAAATTCAACTTTATGGAGATTTTGTGACTGAATTCGATTTTTTCCACGATTCTTACCACTTTTACAAAATTTCAGCCCATTTGGTACCATAGAGCCTGAGAAAACTGCTTCCAAAGTTCGAACCCAAGTCTGAAATTAGCGTCCATAAAAATTATGATTTTTAAAAAATTCAACTTTATGGAGATTTTGTGAAGGAATTCGATTTGGAGCATGATTCTTATGACTGTTCAAAAATTCTAGCCCATTTGGTACCATAGAGCCTGAGAAAACTGCTTCCAAAGTTCGAACCCAAGTCTGAAATTAGCGTCAATAAAAAGTATGATTTTTTAAAAAATCCAATTTTATTTAGATTTTGTGACTGAATTCGATTTGTTCCACGATTCTTACCACTTTTCCAACATTTCAGCCCATTTGGTACCATAGAGCCTGAGAAAACTGCTTCCAAAGTTCGAACCCAAGTCTAAAATGAGGGTCCATAAAAATTATGATTTTTAAAAAATTAGACTTTATGGAGATTTTGTGACTAAATTCGATTTGTTCCACGATTCTTACCACTTTTCCATAATTTCAGCCCATTTGGTACCATAGAGCCTGAGAAAACTGCTTCCAAAGTTCGAACCCAAGTCTGAAATTAGCGTCCATAAAAATTATCATTTTTTTAAAAATTCAACTTTATGGAGATTTTGTGACTGAATTCGATTTGGAGCATGATTCTTATGACTGTTCAAAAATTCTAGCCCATTTGGTACCATAGAGCCTGAGAAAACTGCTTCCAAAGTTCGAACCCAAGTCTGAAATTAGCGTCAATAAAAAGTATGATTTTTTTAAAAATCCAACTTTATAAAGATTTTGTGACGGAATTTGATTTGGTCCACGATTCTTACCACTTTTCCAAAATTTCAGCCCTTTTGGCAATAAGAAGTATGATTTTTTAAAAAATCCAATTTTATATAGATTTTGTGACTGAATTCGATTTGTTTCACGATTCTTACCACTTTTACAAAATTTCGGCCCATTTGGTACCATAAAGCTTGAAAAAACTGCTTCCAAAGTTCGAACCCAAGTCTGAAATAAGCGTCAATAAAAAGTATGATTTTTTAAAAAATCCAACTATATATAGATTTTGTGACTGAATTCGATTTTTTCCACGATTCTTACCACTTTTCCAAAATTTCAGCCCATTTGGTACCATAGAGCCTGAGAAAACTGCTTCCAAAGTTCGAACCCAAGTCTGAAATTAGTGTCATAAAAATTATGATTTTTTTAAAAATTCAACTTTATGGGAATTTTGTGACTGAATTCGATTTTTTCCAAGATTCTTACCACTTTTCCAAAATTTCAGCCCATTTGGTACCATAGAGCCTGAGAAAACTGCTTCCAAAGTTCGAACCCAAGTCTGAAATTAGCGTCCATAAAAATTATGATTTTTAAAAAAATTCAACTTTATAGAGATTTTGTGACTGAATTCGATTTGGAGCATGATTCTTATGACTGTTCAAAAATTCTAGCCCATTTGGTACCATAGAGCGTGAGAAAACTGCTTCCAAAGTTCGAACCCAAGTGTAAAATGAGGGTCCATAAAAATTATGATTTTTAAAAAATTAGACTTTATGGAGATTTTGTGACTAAATTCGATTTGTTCCACGATTCTTACCACTTTTCCATAAATTCAGCCCATTTGGTACCATAGAGCCTGAGAAAACTGCTTCCAAAGTTCGAACACAAGTCTGAAATTAGCGTCCATAAAAATTATGATTTTTTTAAAAATTCAACTTTATGGAGATTTTGTGACTGAATTCGATTTGGAGCATGATTCTTATGACTGTTCAAAAATTCTAGCCCATTTGGTACCATAGAGCCTGAGAAAACTGCTTCCAAAGTTCGAACCCAAGTCTGAAATTAGCGTCCATAAAAATTATGATTTTTAAAAAATTCAACTTTATGGAGATTTTGTGACTGAATTCGATTTGTTCCACGATTCTTACCACTTTTACAAAATTTCGGCCCATTTGGTACCATAGAGCTTGAAAAAACTGCTTCCAAAGTTCGAACCCAAGTTTGAAATTAGCGTCCATTAAAATCATTATTTTTCTAAGAGTGAAACTTTATAGAGATTTTGTGACTGAATTCGATTTGTTCCACGATTCTTACCAGTTTTCCAAAATTTCAGCCCATTTGGTACCATAGAGCCTGAGAAAACTGCTACCAAAGTTCGAACCCAAGTCTTAAATGAGGGTCCATAAAAATTATGATTTTTAAAAAAATCAACTTTATGGAGATTTTGTGACTGAATTCGATTTTTTCCACGATTCTTACCACTTTTCCAAAATTTCAGCCCATTTGGTACCATAGAGCCTGAGAAAACTGCTTCCAAAGTTCGAACCCAAGTCTGAAATTAGCGTCCATAAAAATTATGATTTTTTAAAAAATTCAACTTTATAGAGATTTTGTGACTGAATTCGATTTGGAGCATGATTCTTATGACTGTTCAAAAATTCTAGCCCATTTGGTACCATAGAGCCTGAGAAAACTGCTTCCAAAGTTCGAACCCAAGTCTAAAATGAGGGTCCATAAAAATTATGATTTTTAAAAAATTAGACTTTATGGAGATTTTGTGACTAAATTCGATTTGTTCCACGATTCTTACCACTTTTCCATAATTTCAGCCCATTAGGTACCATAGAGCCTGAGAAAACTGCTTCCAAAGTTCGAACACAAGTCTGAAATTAGCGTCAATAAAAATTATGATTTTTTTTTAAATTCAACTTTATGGAGATTTTGTGACTGAATTCGATTTGGAGCATGATTCTTATGACTGTTCAAAAATTCTAGCCCATTTGGTACCATAGAGCCTGAGAAAACTGCTTCCAAAGTTCGAACCCAAGTCTGAAATTAGCGTCCATAAAAATTATGATTTTTTAAAAAATTCAACTTTATGGAGATTTTGTGACTGAATTCGATTTGGAGCATGATTCTTATGACTGTTCAAAAATTCTAGCCCATTTGGTACCATAGAGCCTGAGAAAACTGCTTCCAAAGTTCGAACCCAAGTCTGAAATTAGCGTCAATAAAAAGTATGATTTTTTAAAAAATCCAATTTTATTTAGATTTTGTGACTGAATTCGATTTGTTCCACGATTCTTACCAGTTTTCCAAAATTTCAGCCCATTTGGTACCATAGAGCCTGAGAAAACTGCTACCAAAGTTCGAACCCAAGTCTGATTTTTTTAAAAATTCAACTTTATGGAGATTTTGTGACTGAATTCGATTTGGAGCATGATTCTTATGACTGTTCAAAAATTCTAGCCCATTTGGTACCATAGAGCCTGAGAAAACTGCTTCCAAAGTTCGAACACAAGTCTGAAATTAGCGTCAATAAAAATTATGATTTTTTTTTAAATTCAACTTTATGGAGATTTTGTGACTGAATTCGATTTGGAGCATGATTCTTATGACTGTTCAAAAATTCTAGCCCATTTGGTACCATAGAGCCTGAGAAAACTGCTTCCAAAGTTCGAACCCAAGTCTGAAATTAGCGTCCATAAAAATTATGATTTTTTAAAAAATTCAACTTTATGGAGATTTTGTGACTGAATTCGATTTGGAGCATGATTCTTATGACTGTTCAAAAATTCTAGCCCATTTGGTACCATAGAGCCTGAGAAAACTGCTTCCAAAGTTCGAACCCAAGTCTAAAATGAGGGTCCATAAAAATTATGATTTTTAAAAAATTAGACTTTATGGAGATTTTGTGACTAAATTCGATTTGTTCCACGATTCTTACCACTTTTCCATAATTTCAGCCCATTAGGTACCATAGAGCCTGAGAAAACTGCTTCCAAAGTTCGAACACAAGTCTGAAATTAGCGTCAATAAAAATTATGATTTTTTTTTAAATTCAACTTTATGGAGATTTTGTGACTGAATTCGATTTGGAGCATGATTCTTATGACTGTTCAAAAATTCTAGCCCATTTGGTACCATAGAGCCTGAGAAAACTGCTTCCAAAGTTCGAACCCAAGTCTGAAATTAGCGTCCATAAAAATTATGATTTTTTAAAAAATTCAACTTTATGGAGATTTTGTGACTGAATTCGATTTGGAGCATGATTCTTATGACTGTTCAAAAATTCTAGCCCATTTGGTACCATAGAGCCTGAGAAAACTGCTTCCAAAGTTCGAACCCAAGTCTGAAATTAGCGTCAATAAAAAGTATGATTTTTTAAAAAATCCAATTTTATTTAGATTTTGTGACTGAATTCGATTTGTTCCACGATTCTTACCAGTTTTCCAAAATTTCAGCCCATTTGGTACCATAGAGCCTGAGAAAACTGCTACCAAAGTTCGAACCCAAGTCTGATTTTTTTAAAAATTCAACTTTATGGAGATTTTGTGACTGAATTCGATTTGGAGCATGATTCTTATGACTGTTCAAAAATTCTAGCCCATTTGGTACCATAGAGCCTGAGAAAACTGCTTCCAAAGTTCGAACCCAAGTCTGAAATTAGCGTCCATAAAAATTATGATTTTTTTAAAAATTCAACTTTATGGAGATTTTGTGACTGAATTCGATTTGGAGCATGATTCTTATGACTGTTCAAAAATTCTAGCCCATTTGGTACCATAGAGCTTGAAAAAACTGCTTCCAAAGTTCGAACCCAAGTTTGAAATTAGCGTCCATTAAAATCATTATTTTTCTAAGAGTGAAACTTTATAGAGATTTTGTGACTGAATTCGATTTGTTCCAAGATTCTTACCAGTTTTCCAAAATTTCAGCCCATTTGGTACCATAGAGCCTGAGAAAACTGCTACCAAAGTTCGAACCCAAGTCTTAAATGAGGGTCCATAAAAATTATGATTTTTAAAAAAATCAACTTTATGGAGATTTTGTGACTGAATTCGATTTTTTCCACGATTCTTACCACTTTTCCAAAATTTCAGCCCATTTGGTACCATAGAGCCTGAGAAAACTGCTTCCAAAGTTCGAACCCAAGTTTGAAATTAGCGTCCATTAAAATCATTATTTTTCTAAGAGTGAAACTTTATAGAGATTTTGTGACTGAATTCGATTTGTTCCAAGATTCTTACCAGTTTTCCAAAATTTCAGCCCATTTGGTACCATAGAGCCTGAGAAAACTGCTACCAAAGTTCGAACCCAAGTCTTAAATGAGGGTCCATAAAAATTATGATTTTTAAAAAAATCAACTTTATGGAGATTTTGTGACTGAATTCGATTTTTTCCACGATTCTTACCACTTTTCCAAAATTTCAGCCCATTTGGTACCATAGAGCCTGAGAAAACTGCTTCCAAAGTTCGAACCCAAGTCTGAAATTAGCGTCCATAAAAATTATGATTTTTTAAAAAATTCAACTTTATAGAGATTTTGTGACTGAATTCGATTTGGAGCATGATTCTTATGACTGTTCAAAAATTCTAGCCCATTTGGTACCATAGAGCCTGAGAAAACTGCTTCCAAAGTTCGAACCCAAGTCTAAAATGAGGGTCCATAAAAATTATGATTTTTAAAAAATTAGACTTTATGGAGATTTTGTGACTAAATTCGATTTGTTCCACGATTCTTACCACTTTTCCATAATTTCAGCCCATTAGGTACCATAGAGCCTGAGAAAACTGCTTCCAAAGTTCGAACACAAGTCTGAAATTAGCGTCAATAAAAATTATGATTTTTTTAAAAATTCAACTTTATGGAGATTTTGTGACTGAATTCGATTTGGAGCATGATTCTTATGACTGTTCAAAAATTCTAGCCCATTTGGTACCATAGAGCCTGAGAAAACTGCTTCCAAAGTTCGAACCCAAGTCTGAAATTAGCGTCAATAAAATGTATGATTTTTTAAAAAATCCAATTTTATTTAGATTTTGTGACTGAATTCGATTTGTTCCACGATTCTAACCACTTTTCCAACATTTCAGCCCATTTGGTACCATAGAGCCTGAGAAAACTGCTTCCAAAGTTCGAACCCAAGTCTAAAATGAGGGTCCATAAAAATTATGATTTTTAAAAAATTAGACTTTATGGAGATTTTGTGACTGAATTCGATTTTTTCCGCGATTCTTACCACTTTTCCAAAATTTCAGCCCATTTGGTACCATATAGCCTGAGAAAACTGCTTCCAAAGTTCGAACCCAAGTCTGAAATTAGCGTCCATAAAAATTATGATTTTTTAAAAAATTCAACTTTATAGAGATTTTGTGACTGAATTCGATTTGGAGCATGATTCTTATGAATGTTCAAAAATTCTAGCCCATTTGGTACCATAGAGCCTGAGAAAACTGCTTCCAAAGTTCGAACCCAAGTCTAAAATGAGGGTCCATAAAAATTATGATTTTTAAAAAATTAGACTTTATGGAGATTTTGTGACTAAATTCGATTTGTTCCACGATTCTTACCACTTTTCCATAATTTCAGACCATTTGGTACCATAGAGCCTGAGAAAACTGCTTCCAAAGTTCGAACCCAAGTCTGAAATTAGCGTCCATAAAAATTATGATTTTTAAAAGATTCAACTTTATGGAGATTTTGTGACTGAATTCGATTTGTTCCACGATTCTTACCACTTTTACAAAATTTCGGCCCATTTGGTACCATAGAGCTTGAAAAAACTGCTTCCAAAGTTCGAACCCAAGTCTGAAATTAGCGTCCATTTAAATCATTATTTTTCTAAGAGTGAAACTTTATAGAGATTTTGTGACTGAATTCGATTTGTTCCACGATTCTTACCAGTTTTCCAAAATTTCAGCCCATTTGGTACCATAGAGCCTGAGAAAACTGCTTCCAAAGTTCGAACCCAAGTCTAAAATGAGGGTCCATAAAAATTATGATTTTTAAAAAATTCAACTTTATGGAGATTTTGTGACTGAATTCGATTTTTTCCACGATTCTTACCACTTTTCCAAAATTTCAGCCCATTTGGTACCATAGAGCCTGAGAAAACTGCTTCCAAAGTTCGAACCCAAGTCTGAAATTAGCGTCCATAAAAATTATGATTTTTTAAAAAATTCAACTTTATAGAGATTTTGTGACTGAATTCGATTTGGAGCATGATTCTTATGACTGTTCAAAAATTCTAGCCCATTTGGTACCATAGAGCCTGAGAAAACTGCTTCCAAAGTTCGAACCCAAGTCTGAAATTAGCGTCAATAAAATGTATGATTTTTTAAAAAATCCAATTTTATTTAGATTTTGTGACTGAATTCGATTTGTTCCACGATTCTAACCACTTTTCCAACATTTCAGCCCATTTGGTACCATAGAGCCTGAGAAAACTGCTTCCAAAGTTCGAACCCAAGTCTAAAATGAGGGTCCATAAAAATTATGATTTTTAAAAAATTAGACTTTATGGAGATTTTGTGACTGAATTCGATTTTTTCCGCGATTCTTACCACTTTTCCAAAATTTCAGCCCATTTGGTACCATAGAGCCTGAGAAAACTGCTTCCAAAGTTCGAACCCAAGTCTGAAATTAGCGTCCATAAAAATTATGATTTTTTTTAAAATTCAACTTTATGGGAATTTTGTGACTGAATTCGATTTGTTCCACGATTCTAACCACTTTTCCAACATTTCAGCCCATTTGGTACCATTGAGCCTGAGAAAACTGCTTCCAAAGTTCGAACCCAAGTCTAAAATGAGGGTCCATAAAAATTATGATTTTTAAAAAATTAGACTTTATGGAGTTTTTGTGACTGAATTCGATTTTTTCCGCGATTCTTACCACTTTTCCAAAATTTCAGCCCATTTGGTACCATATAGCCTGAGAAAACTGCTTCCAAAGTTCGAACCCAAGTCTGAAATTAGCGTCCATAAAAATTATGATTTTTTTTAAAATTCAACTTTATGGGAATTTTGTGACTGAATTCGATTTGTTCCACGATTCTAACCACTTTTCCAACATTTCAGCCCATTTGGTACCATAGAGCCTGAGAAAACTGCTTCCAAAGTTCGAACCCAAGTCTAAAATGAGGGTCCATAAAAATTATGATTTTTAAAAAATTAGACTTTATGGAGATTTTGTGACTAAATTCGATTTGTTCCACGATTCTTACCACTTTTCCATAAATTCAGCCCATTTGGTACCATAGAGCCTGAGAAAACTGCTTCCAAAGTTCGAACACAAGTCTGAAATTAGCGTCCATAAAAATTATGATTTTTTTAAAAATTCAACTTTATGGAGATTTTGTGACTGAATTCGATTTGGAGCATGATTCTTATGACTGTTCAAAAATTCTAGCCCATTTGGTACCATAGAGCCTGAGAAAACTGCTTCCAAAGTTCGAACCCAAGTCTGAAATTAGCGTCCATAAAAATTATGATTTTTAAAAAATTCAACTTTATGGAGATTTTGTGACTGAATTCGATTTGTTCCACGATTCTTACCACTTTTACAAAATTTCGGCCCATTTGGTACCATAGAGCTTGAAAAAACTGCTTCCAAAGTTCGAACCCAAGTTTGAAATTAGCGTCCATTAAAATCATTATTTTTCTAAGAGTGAAACTTTATAGAGATTTTGTGACTGAATTCGATTTGTTCCACGATTCTTACCAGTTTTCCAAAATTTCAGCCCATTTGGTACCATAGAGCCTGAGAAAACTGCTACCAAAGTTCGAACCCAAGTCTTAAATGAGGGTCCATAAAAATTATGATTTTTAAAAAAATCAACTTTATGGAGATTTTGTGACTGAATTCGATTTTTTCCACGATTCTTACCACTTTTCCAAAATTTCAGCCCATTTGGTACCATAGAGCCTGAGAAAACTGCTTCCAAAGTTCGAACCCAAGTCTGAAATTAGCGTCCATAAAAATTATGATTTTTTAAAAAATTCAACTTTATAGAGATTTTGTGACTGAATTCGATTTGGAGCATGATTCTTATGACTGTTCAAAAATTCTAGCCCATTTGGTACCATAGAGCCTGAGAAAACTGCTTCCAAAGTTCGAACCCAAGTCTAAAATGAGGGTCCATAAAAATTATGATTTTTAAAAAATTAGACTTTATGGAGATTTTGTGACTAAATTCGATTTGTTCCACGATTCTTACCACTTTTCCATAATTTCAGCCCATTAGGTACCATAGAGCCTGAGAAAACTGCTTCCAAAGTTCGAACACAAGTCTGAAATTAGCGTCAATAAAAATTATGATTTTTTTTTAAATTCAACTTTATGGAGATTTTGTGACTGAATTCGATTTGGAGCATGATTCTTATGACTGTTCAAAAATTCTAGCCCATTTGGTACCATAGAGCCTGAGAAAACTGCTTCCAAAGTTCGAACCCAAGTCTGAAATTAGCGTCCATAAAAATTATGATTTTTTAAAAAATTCAACTTTATGGAGATTTTGTGACTGAATTCGATTTGGAGCATGATTCTTATGACTGTTCAAAAATTCTAGCCCATTTGGTACCATAGAGCCTGAGAAAACTGCTTCCAAAGTTCGAACCCAAGTCTGAAATTAGCGTCAATAAAAAGTATGATTTTTTAAAAAATCCAATTTTATTTAGATTTTGTGACTGAATTCGATTTGTTCCACGATTCTTACCAGTTTTCCAAAATTTCAGCCCATTTGGTACCATAGAGCCTGAGAAAACTGCTACCAAAGTTCGAACCCAAGTCTGATTTTTTTAAAAATTCAACTTTATGGAGATTTTGTGACTGAATTCGATTTGGAGCATGATTCTTATGACTGTTCAAAAATTCTAGCCCATTTGGTACCATAGAGCCTGAGAAAACTGCTTCCAAAGTTCGAACCCAAGTCTGAAATTAGCGTCCATAAAAATTATGATTTTTTTAAAAATTCAACTTTATGGAGATTTTGTGACTGAATTCGATTTGGAGCATGATTCTTATGACTGTTCAAAAATTCTAGCCCATTTGGTACCATAGAGCTTGAAAAAACTGCTTCCAAAGTTCGAACCCAAGTTTGAAATTAGCTTCCATTAAAATCATTATTTTTCTAAGAGTGAAACTTTATAGAGATTTTGTGACTGAATTCGATTTGTTCCAAGATTCTTACCAGTTTTCCAAAATTTCAGCCCATTTGGTACCATAGAGCCTGAGAAAACTGCTACCAAAGTTCGAACCCAAGTCTTAAATGAGGGTCCATAAAAATTATGATTTTTAAAAAAATCAACTTTATGGAGATTTTGTGACTGAATTCGATTTTTTCCACGATTCTTACCACTTTTCCAAAATTTCAGCCCATTTGGTACCATAGAGCCTGAGAAAACTGCTTCCAAAGTTCGAACCCAAGTTTGAAATTAGCGTCCATTAAAATCATTATTTTTCTAAGAGTGAAACTTTATAGAGATTTTGTGACTGAATTCGATTTGTTCCAAGATTCTTACCAGTTTTCCAAAATTTCAGCCCATTTGGTACCATAGAGCCTGAGAAAACTGCTACCAAAGTTCGAACCCAAGTCTTAAATGAGGGTCCATAAAAATTATGATTTTTAAAAAAATCAACTTTATGGAGATTTTGTGACTGAATTCGATTTTTTCCACGATTCTTACCACTTTTCCAAAATTTCAGCCCATTTGGTACCATAGAGCCTGAGAAAACTGCTTCCAAAGTTCGAACCCAAGTCTGAAATTAGCGTCCATAAAAATTATGATTTTTTAAAAAATTCAACTTTATAGAGATTTTGTGACTGAATTCGATTTGGAGCATGATTCTTATGACTGTTCAAAAATTCTAGCCCATTTGGTACCATAGAGCCTGAGAAAACTGCTTCCAAAGTTCGAACCCAAGTCTAAAATGAGGGTCCATAAAAATTATGATTTTTAAAAAATTAGACTTTATGGAGATTTTGTGACTAAATTCGATTTGTTCCACGATTCTTACCACTTTTCCATAATTTCAGCCCATTAGGTACCATAGAGCCTGAGAAAACTGCTTCCAAAGTTCGAACACAAGTCTGAAATTAGCGTCAATAAAAATTATGATTTTTTTAAAAATTCAACTTTATGGAGATTTTGTGACTGAATTCGATTTGGAGCATGATTCTTATGACTGTTCAAAAATTCTAGCCCATTTGGTACCATAGAGCCTGAGAAAACTGCTTCCAAAGTTCGAACCCAAGTCTGAAATTAGCGTCAATAAAATGTATGATTTTTTAAAAAATCCAATTTTATTTAGATTTTGTGACTGAATTCGATTTGTTCCACGATTCTAACCACTTTTCCAACATTTCAGCCCATTTGGTACCATAGAGCCTGAGAAAACTGCTTCCAAAGTTCGAACCCAAGTCTAAAATGAGGGTCCATAAAAATTATGATTTTTAAAAAATTAGACTTTATGGAGATTTTGTGACTGAATTCGATTTTTTCCGCGATTCTTACCACTTTTCCAAAATTTCAGCCCATTTGGTACCATAGAGCCTGAGAAAACTGCTTCCAAAGTTCGAACCCAAGTCTGAAATTAGCGTCCATAAAAATTATGATTTTTTTTAAAATTCAACTTTATGGGAATTTTGTGACTGAATTCGATTTGTTCCACGATTCTAACCACTTTTCCAACATTTCAGCCCATTTGGTACCATTGAGCCTGAGAAAACTGCTTCCAAAGTTCGAACCCAAGTCTAAAATGAGGGTCCATAAAAATTATGATTTTTAAAAAATTAGACTTTATGGAGTTTTTGTGACTGAATTCGATTTTTTCCGCGATTCTTACCACTTTTCCAAAATTTCAGCCCATTTGGTACCATATAGCCTGAGAAAACTGCTTCCAAAGTTCGAACCCAAGTCTGAAATTAGCGTCCATAAAAATTATGATTTTTTAAAAAATTCAACTTTATAGAGATTTTGTGACTGAATTCGATTTGGAGCATGATTCTTATGAATGTTCAAAAATTCTAGCCCATTTGGTACCATAGAGCCTGAGAAAACTGCTTCCAAAGTTCGAACCCAAGTCTAAAATGAGGGTCCATAAAAATTATGATTTTTAAAAAATTAGACTTTATGGAGATTTTGTGACTAAATTCGATTTGTTCCACGATTCTTACCACTTTTCCATAATTTCAGACCATTTGGTACCATAGAGCCTGAGAAAACTGCTTCCAAAGTTCGAACCCAAGTCTGAAATTAGCGTCCATAAAAATTATGATTTTTAAAAGATTCAACTTTATGGAGATTTTGTGACTGAATTCGATTTGTTCCACGATTCTTACCACTTTTACAAAATTTCGGCCCATTTGGTACCATAGAGCTTGAAAAAACTGCTTCCAAAGTTCGAACCCAAGTCTGAAATTAGCGTCCATTTAAATCATTATTTTTCTAAGAGTGAAACTTTATAGAGATTTTGTGACTGAATTCGATTTGTTCCACGATTCTTACCAGTTTTCCAAAATTTCAGCCCATTTGGTACCATAGAGCCTGAGAAAACTGCTTCCAAAGTTCGAACCCAAGTCTAAAATGAGGGTCCATAAAAATTATGATTTTTAAAAATTCAACTTTATGGAGATTTTGTGACTGAATTCGATTTTTTCCACGATTCTTACCACTTTTCCAAAATTTCAGCCCATTTGGTACCATAGAGCCTGAGAAAACTGCTTCCAAAGTTCGAACCCAAGTCTGAAATTAGCGTCCATAAAAATTATGATTTTTTAAAAAATTCAACTTTATAGAGATTTTGTGACTGAATTCGATTTGGAGCATGATTCTTATGACTGTTCAAAAATTCTAGCCCATTTGGTACCATAGAGCCTGAGAAAACTGCTTCCAAAGTTCGAACCCAAGTCTGAAATTAGCGTCAATAAAATGTATGATTTTTTAAAAAATCCAATTTTATTTAGATTTTGTGACTGAATTCGATTTGTTCCACGATTCTAACCACTTTTCCAACATTTCAGCCCATTTGGTACCATAGAGCCTGAGAAAACTGCTTCCAAAGTTCGAACCCAAGTCTAAAATGAGGGTCCATAAAAATTATGATTTTTAAAAAATTAGACTTTATGGAGATTTTGTGACTGAATTCGATTTTTTCCGCGATTCTTACCACTTTTCCAAAATTTCAGCCCATTTGGTACCATAGAGCCTGAGAAAACTGCTTCCAAAGTTCGAACCCAAGTCTGAAATTAGCGTCCATAAAAATTATGATTTTTTTAAAATTCAACTTTATGGGAATTTTGTGACTGAATTCGATTTGTTCCACGATTCTAACCACTTTTCCAACATTTCAGCCCATTTGGTACCATTGAGCCTGAGAAAACTGCTTCCAAAGTTCGAACCCAAGTCTAAAATGAGGGTCCATAAAAATTATGATTTTTAAAAAATTAGACTTTATGGAGTTTGTGACTGAATTCGATTTTTTCCGCGATTCTTACCACTTTTCCAAAATTTCAGCCCATTTGGTACCATATAGCCTGAGAAAACTGCTTCCAAAGTTCGAACCCAAGTCTGAAATTAGCGTCCATAAAAATTATGATTTTTTAAAAAATTCAACTTTATAGAGATTTTGTGACTGAATTCGATTTGGAGCATGATTCTTATGAATGTTCAAAAATTCTAGCCCATTTGGTACCATAGAGCCTGAGAAAACTGCTTCCAAAGTTCGAACCCAAGTCTAAAATGAGGGTCCATAAAAATTATGATTTTTAAAAAATTAGACTTTATGGAGATTTTGTGACTAAATTCGATTTGTTCCACGATTCTTACCACTTTTCCATAATTTCAGACCATTTGGTACCATAGAGCCTGAGAAAACTGCTTCCAAAGTTCGAACCCAAGTCTGAAATTAGCGTCCATAAAAATTATGATTTTTAAAAGATTCAACTTTATGGAGATTTTGTGACTGAATTCGATTTGTTCCACGATTCTTACCACTTTTACAAAATTTCGGCCATTTGGTACCATAGAGCTTGAAAAAAACTGCTTCCAAAGTTCGAACCCAAGTCTGAAATTAGCGTCCATTTAAATCATTATTTTTCTAAGAGTGAAACTTTATAGAGATTTTGTGACTGAATTCGATTTGTTCCACGATTCTTACCAGTTTTCCAAAATTTCAGCCCATTTGGTACCATAGAGCCTGAGAAAACTGCTTCCAAAGTTCGAACCCAAGTCTAAAATGAGGGTCCATAAAAATTATGATTTTTAAAAAATTCAACTTTATGGAGATTTTGTGACTGAATTCGATTTTTTCCACGATTCTTACCACTTTTCCAAAATTTCAGCCCATTTGGTACCATAGAGCCTGAGAAAACTGCTTCCAAAGTTCGAACCCAAGTCTGAAATTAGCGTCCATAAAAATTATGATTTTTTAAAAAATTCAACTTTATAGAGATTTTGTGACTGAATTCGATTTGGAGCATGATTCTTATGACTGTTCAAAAATTCTAGCCATTTGGTACCATAGAGCCTGAGAAAACTGCTTCCAAAGTTCGAACCCAAGTCTGAAATTAGCGTCAATAAAATGTATGATTTTTTAAAAAATCCAATTTTATTTAGATTTTGTGACTGAATTCGATTTGTTCCACGATTCTAACCACTTTTCCAACATTTCAGCCCATTTGGTACCATAGAGCCTGAGAAAACTGCTTCCAAAGTTCGAACCCAAGTCTAAAATGAGGGTCCATAAAAATTATGATTTTTAAAAAATTAGACTTTATGGAGATTTTGTGACTGAATTCGATTTTTTCCGCGATTCTTACCACTTTTCCAAATTTCAGCCCATTTGGTACCATAGAGCCTGAGAAAACTGCTTCCAAAGTTCGAACCCAAGTCTGAAATTAGCGTCCATAAAAATTATGATTTTTTTAAAAATTCAACTTTATGGGAATTTTGTGACTGGAATTCGATTTGTTCCACGATTCTAACCACTTTTCCACATTTCAGCCCATTTGGGTACCATTGAGCCTGAGAAAACTGCTTCCAAAGTTCGAACCCAAGTCTAAAATGAGGGTCCATAAAAATTATGATTTTTAAAAAATTAGACTTTATGGAGTTTTTGTGACTGAATTCGATTTTTTTCCGCGATTCTTACCACTTTTCCAAAATTTCAGCCCATTTGGTACCATATAGCCTGAGAAAACTGCTTCCAAAGTTCGAACCCAAGTCTGAAATTAGCGTCCATAAAAATTATGATTTTTTAAAAAATTCAACTTTATAGAGATTTTGTGACTGAATTCGATTTGGAGCATGATTCTTATGAATGTTCAAAAATTCTAGCCCATTTGGTACCATAGAGCCTGAGAAAACTGCTTCCAAAGTTCGAACCCAAGTCTAAAATGAGGGTCCATAAAAATTATGATTTTTAAAAAATTAGACTTTATGGAGATTTTGTGACTAAATTCGATTTGTTCTACGATTCTTACCACTTTTCCATAATTTCAGACCATTTGGTACCATAGAGCCTGAGAAAACTGCTTCCAAAGTTCGAACCCAAGTCTGAAATTAGCGTCCATAAAAATTATGATTTTTAAAAGATTCAACTTTATGGAGATTTTGTGACTGAATTCGATTTGTTCCACGATTCTTACCACTTTTACAAAATTTCGGCCCATTTGGTACCATAGAGCTTGAAAAAAACTGCTTCCAAAGTTCGAACCCAAGTCTGAAATTAGCGTCCATTTAAATCATTATTTTTCTAAGAGTGAAACTTTATAGAGATTTTGTGACTGAATTCGATTTGTTCCACGATTCTTACCAGTTTTCCAAAATTTCAGCCCATTTGGTACCATAGAGCCTGAGAAAACTGCTTCCAAAGTTCGAACCCAAGTCTAAAATGAGGGTCCATAAAAATTATGATTTTTAAAAAATTCAACTTTATGGAGATTTTGTGACTGAATTCGATTTTTTCCACGATTCTTACCACTTTTCCAAAATTTCAGCCATTTGGTACCATAGAGCCTGAGAAAACTGCTTCCAAAGTTCGAACCCAAGTCTGAAATTAGCGTCCATAAAAATTATGATTTTTTAAAAAATTCAACTTTATAGAGATTTTGTGACTGAATTCGATTTGGAGCATGATTCTTATGACTGTTCAAAAATTCTAGCCCATTTGGTACCATAGAGCCTGAGAAAACTGCTTCCAAAGTTCGAACCCAAGTCTAAAATGAGGGTCCATAAAAATTATGATTTTTAAAAAATTAGACTTTATGGAGATTTTGTGACTGAATTTTATTTGTTCCACGATTCTAACCACTTTTCCAACATTTCAGCCCATTTGGTACCAAGAGCCTGAGAAAACTGCTTCCAAAGTTCGAACCCAAGTCTGAAATTAGCGGCAATAAAAAGTATGATTTTTTAAAAAATCCAATTTTGTTTAGATTTTGTGACTGAATTCGATTTGTTCCACGATTCTAACCACTTTTCCAACATTTCAGCCCATTTGGTACCATAGAGCCTGAGAAAAATTTGCTTCCAAGTTCGAACCCAAGTCTAAAATGATGGTCCATAAAAATTATGATTTTTAAAAAATTAGACTTTATGGAGATTTTGTGACTGAATTTTATTTGTTCCACGATTCTAACCACTTTTCCAACATTTCAGCCCATTTGGTACCATAGAGCCCTGAGAAAACTGCTTCCAAAGTTCGAACCCAAGTTTGAAATTAGCGTCAATAAAAAGTATGATTTTTTAAAAAATCCAATTTTGTTTAGATTTTGTGACTGAATTCGATTTGTTCCACGATTCTAACCACTTTTCCAACATTTCAGCCCATTTGGTACCATAGAGCCTGAGAAAACTGCTTCCAAAGTTCGAACCCAAGTCTAAAATGAGGGTCCATAAAAATTATGATTTTATAAAAAATTAGACTTTATGGAGATTTTGTGACTGAATTCGATTTTTTCCGTGATTCTTACCTCTTTTCCAAAATTTCAGCCCATTTGGTACCATAGAGCCTGAGAAAACTGCTTCCAAAGTTCGAACCCAAGTCTGAAATTAGCGTCCATAAAAATTATGATTTTTTTAAAAATTCAACTTTATGGGAATTTTGTGACTGAATTCGATTTGTTCCAAGATTCTTACCACTTTTCCAAAATTTCAGCCCATTTGGTACCATAGAGCCTGAGAAAACTGCTTCCAAAGTTCGAACCCAAGTCTGAAATTAGCGTCCATAAAAATTATGATGTTTTTAAAAATTCAACTTTATGGAGATTTTGTGACTGAATTCGATTTGGAGCATGATTCTTATGACTGTTCAAAAATTCTAGCCCATTTGGTACCATAGAGCCTGAGAAAAACTGCTTCCAAAGTTCGAACCCAAGTCTGAAGTTAGCGACAATAAAAAGTATGATTTTTTTAAAAAATCCAACTTTATACAGATTTTGTGACGGAATTTGATTTGTTCCACGATTCTTACCACTTTTCCAAAATTTCAGCCCTTTAGGTACCATAGAGCCTGAGAAAACTGCTTCCAAAGTTCGAACCCAAATCTGAAATTAGCGTCAATAAAAAGTATGATTTTTAAAAAATCCAACTTTATATAGATTTTGTGACTGAATTCGATTTGTTCCACGATTCTTACCACTTTTACAAAATTTCGGCCCATTTGGTACCATAAAGCTTGAAAAAACTGCTTCCAAAGTTCGATCCCAAGTCTGAAATTAGCGTCAATAAAAAGTATGATTTTTTAAAAAATCAACTATATATAGATTTTGTGACTGAATTCGATTTGTTCCACGATTCTTACCACTTTTCCAAAATTTCAGCCCATTTGGTACCATAGAGCCTGAGAAAACTGCTTCCAAAGTTCGAACCCAAATCTGAAATTAGCGTCAATAAAAAGATGATTTTTTAAAAAATCCAACTATATATAGATTTTGTGACTGAATTCGATTTGTTCCACGATTCTTACCACTTTTACAAAATTCAGCCCATTTGGTACCATAGATCCTGAGAAAACTGCTTCCAAAGTTCGAACCCAAGTCTGAGATTAGCGTCCCATAAAAATTTATGATTTTTTTAAAAATTCAACTTTATGGAGATTTTGTGACTAAATTCGATTTGTTCCACGATTCTTACCACTTTTACAAAATTTCGGCCATTTGGTACCATAAAGCTTGAAAAAACTGCTCCAAAGTTCGAACCCAAGTCTGAAATAAGCGTCAATAAAAAGTATGATTTTTTTAAAAAATCCAATTTTGTATAGATTTTTGTGACTGAATTCGATTTGTTCCACGATTCTTACCACTTTCCAAAATTTCAGCCCATTTGGTACCATAGAGCCTGAGAAAACTGCTTCCAAAGTTCGAACCCAAGTCTGAAATTAGCGTCCATTAAAATCAATATTTTTCTAAGAGTAACACTTATAGAGATTTTGTGACTGAATTCGATTTGTTCCACCGATGCTTACCAGTTTTCCAAATTTCTCAGCCCATTTGGTACCATAGAGCCTGAGAAAACTGCTTCCAAAGTTCGAACCCAAGTCTAAAATGAGGGTCCATAAAAATTATGATTTTTAAAAAATTCAACTTTATGGAGATTTTGTGACTGAAATTCGATTTTTTCCACGATTCTTACCACTTTTACAAAATTTCGGCCCATTTGGTACCATAAAGCTTGAAAAAACTGCTTCCAAAGTTCGAACCCAAGTCTGAAATAAGCGTCAATAAAAAGTATGATTTTTTAAAAAATCCAATTTTGTATAGATTTTGTTGACCTGAATTCGATTTGTTCCACGATTCTTACCACTTTTCCAAAATTTCAGCCCATTTGGTACCATAGAGCTGAGAAAACTGCTTCCAAAGTTCGAACCCAAGTCTGAAATTAGCGTCCATTAAAATCATTTTTTCTAAGAGTAACACTTTATAGAGATTTTGTGGACTGAATTCGATTTGTTCCACGATGCCTCCCAGTTTTCCAAAATTTCAGCCCATTTGGTACCATAGAGCCTGAGAAAACTGCTTCAAAGTTCGAACCCAAGTCTAAAATGAGGGTCCATAAAAATTATGATTTTTAAAAAATTCAACTTATGGAGATTTTGTGGACTGAATTCGATTTTTTCCACGATTCTTACCACTTTTACAAAATTTCAGCCCATTTGGTACCATAGAGCCTGAGAAAACTGCTTCCAAAGTTCGAACCCAAGTCCTGAAATTAGCGTCCATAAAAATTATGATTTTTAAAAAATTCAACTTTATGGAGATTTTGTGAAGGAATTCGATTTGGAGCATGATTCTTATGACTGTTCAAAAATTCTAGCCCATTTGGTACCATAGAGCCTGAGAAAACTGCTTCCAAAGTTCGAACCCTAGTCTGAAATTAGCGTCAATAAAAAGTATGATTTTTTTAAAAATCCAATTTTATTTAGATTTAGTGACTGAATTCGATTTGTTCCACGATTCTTACCACTTTTCCAACATTTCAGCCCATTTGGTACCATAGAGCCTGAGAAAACTGCTTCCAAAGTTCGAACCCAAGTCTAAAATGAGGGTCCATAAAAATTATGATTTTAAAAAATTAGACTTTATGGAGATTTTGTGACTAAATTCGATTTGTTCCACGATTCTTACCACTTTTCCATAATTTCAGCCCATTTGGTACCATAGAGCCTGAGGAAAACTGCTTCCAAAGTTCGAACCCAAGTCTGAAATTAGCGTCCATAAAAAATATCATTTTTTTAAAAATTCAACTTTATGGAGATTTTGTGACTGAATTCGATTTGGAGCATGATTCTTATGACTGTTCAAAAATTCTAGCCCATTTGGTACCATAGAGCCTGAGAAAACTGCTTCCAAAGTTCGAACCCAAGTCTGAAATTAGCGTCAATAAAAAGTATGATTTTTTAAAAATCCAACTTTATAAAGATTTTGTGACGGAATTTGATTTGGTCCACGATCTTACCACTTTCCAAAATTTCAGCCCTTTGGCAATAAGAAGTATGATTTTTTAAAAAATCCAATTTTTATATAGATTTTGTGACTGAATTCGATTTGTTTCACGATTCTTACCACTTTTACAAAATTTCGGCCCATTTGG
>JAIUSX010000374.1:0-46758 GCA_026573805.1 Hesperophylax magnus | reverse complement strand
TCAAGTTTTTATTATGTTTTACGATGTGAAACGTCTTCCGTCATATATTTGACTAGTTTTTACGGTTTTAAATGAGTTTTTTCTATATTTGACCATGTTTTTCAAGGTTCAGCATGCCGTTTGCTGTTTTAGAGTCTTCTGCCATACATTTGCCTAAATTTAACGCTTTTCAATGATATTCTACCACATTTTATGACCATTAATGAATGAATCGGAATATTTTTAGAATTTTATTATTTTTGTGAGTTACTTGCGGACGAGGCCTTTTTAAAAATAATTTAATAAAATTTTAAGGTTTTACCACAATTCACCGTCTACCACCAAACATTTGTATATTTTACCACAATCCACCGTCTTCCACCATACATTTGAATGTTTTACCACATTTTACCGCCTTCCACCATACATTTGTATGTTCTTACAACATTTAACCTTCTTCCACCATACATTTGTATGTTTTACCACCTTTAACCGGCTACCACCATACATTTGTATGTTTTACTACATTTCACAGTCTTCCCACCATACATTTGTATGTTTTACAACATTTTACGGTCTTCCGACATACATTCGTATGTTTTACCACACTTTACCGTCTTCCACCATACATTCGTTTGTTTTACCACATTGAACCGTCATCTACCATACATTTGTATGTTTTACCACATTTAACAGGCTTCCACCATGAATTTGTATGTTTTACTACATTTTATCGTCTTCCGCCATACATTTTTATGTTTCACCACATTTAACCGTCTTCCGACATACATTCGTATGTTTAATTACATTTAACCGTCTTCCACCATAAATTTGTATGTTTTACCACATTTTACCGTCTTGCACCATACATTCGAGTGTTTTACCACATTTAACCGTCTTCCACCATACATTTGATTGTTTTACCACATTTTACCGTCTTGCACCATACATGTGTATGTTTTAACACATTTAAGAGTCTTCCATCATACATTTGTATGTTTTATTTCATTTTACCGTCTTCCACCAAACGTTTTTCTGTTTTACCCTATTTTATTCCATCTTAGATTTTTTAGCGTGTTTTACATTATTTTAGCACATGTTATCATTCTTCACAGTGTTTTTCTACATTGGACCTGTTTTCTTTATTTTATACCTTATTTCCCAGGATCAATAATGATTTATCACATTTTCAATTTTTTTAATGTCCTTTATGAAACTTAGTTATGTTCTTCCACGTTTCGTTGAGATATTTTGAAGAAATATCGTTAACAAAGTAGACAAACATTGTAAAATTTCGTAAAATACGGTAAAAAATGATAAAATTTGGTAAAACTTGGTAAAACATGGTTAAAGATGACAAAAGCACGCCAATAAATGAGTAACACGTTAACTATTGAAAATTAATATAGAAAACTCAAAAAAGGGTTAAAAAAAGAATTAATGGGCTCAAACATGACCAAACACGGGAAATATTGTGAAATATTGTCAAATATGGTTAAAGATGACAATGCACGCAAGAAATGAGGCAATTTTTTACACGGTACACTGTCTAAATGACTTCCAAACATAGAAAACATAGAAAAAAATTGGTAAAACCTGGAGAACTCACAATACATGGTAAAACAAGTACGAAAATGTAAAAAAAATGGTAAAATCGTTGAAACCTAGCTAAAACATGGTAAAATACTTTTAACTACTTTTAAAAATGGTAAGATTAGCATAAAATAACGTTGTTTAGTAGAAAACGTTGAAAAATGTTACAAATTGTAAAACTTGGTTATACGTTTTTAAGCATAGTAAAATAATTATATTAAAAGCGATGAAAATAGGTGTTCATGCAAAAGAAAGGTAATATCGGCAAACTGTACACAATAAGGAATGTTCGAGAATAGACTAAATCAAAGTACACAGTGAAAAGGGAATATAGAAAGTTCAATGCGTAATTTTCAGTAAAAGTGCTGAAAAACACGTTAAAATTATAAAAAAGTTTAAATTGGTAAAAAATCGCAAAGATAGCATAAAGCAAATATTAAGTAGGACAGATAAATTCCCGAAAACTGGCAAAAAACGGTTAATAGTGTGAAAAAATGGCAAAGATGATAAAAAGTGTTTCAATGTAAAATTCCTAAATAACGCTTATTATACGTTAAAAACATAAAATTCCAATTCTCTGCATTTATCTCATTTAAAACACGACATATAAAAAAAATGAACGGAATAGATATAGAATAAAGAGTAGAACGGAAAAACGTTCAAACTATCTACAATGAAGAATAATAAAGTGGTTAATAGGCACACGAATTTCACATATTGGAAAAATTCACAAGACGGTTAATCGCATAAAATTCAGTTAAATTTGCGTAAAGGTCTAAAAAACATAAAACGATAAAAATATATTAAGTTGGCGAAATATTTTTTTTTCTTCATTTTTTATTTATTTTACAAAATACAATATAATTATTTAAATTTACACATTAAGAACATATTTCAAATTATAATAAAACATGTTTACCTTTACGAGAGTCTATTACTCGTGTTTACAAGGAATGGGAAATGTATATGATTCAGTAAAACAGTATATCCAAGATTTTTAATATTTTTCTATGTTTTTCCCACCCGCATACTTTAGGCCGGCCGCTCTATGCATCAATCTTTATTTTAACATGTTTTACCACATATAAACAATATTTCACGATTATTTGTCCAATAGAAAAATACTTTCTCCAGTCGGAAATTTTTTTGTCTAAAAGTCAATAATTTGTATGGTTCGATTTGTCCGATCGGACACAGTTTTGTCGAGTCAGACAATTTTTTGTCCGATCGGACAAAATATTGTCCGCTTGGACAAAAAATTGTCTCATTGGACAATTATTTGTCCGGTCGGACCACAGTCTTGTCCGATCGGACAAATAATTGTCAAATCGGACAATTTTTTGTCCGATCGGACAAATAATTGTCAAATCGGACAATTTTTTGTCCGATCGGACAAATAATTGTCAAATCGGGACATTTTTTTGTCCGCTTCGGACATAGTTTTGTCCGACTCGACAAACAATACATAATTTGTATGGTATATATGGTATATACACAGTTTTGTCGAGTCAGACAATTTTTTGTCCAATCGGACAATATTTTGTCCGATCGGACAAAAAATTGTCTCATTGGACAATTGTTTGCTCCGATCGGACCACGGTCTTGTCCGATCGGACAATATTTTGTCCGATCGGACAAAAAATTGTCTCATTGGACAATTGTTTGTCCGATCGGACACAGTCTTGTCCGATCGGACACAGTCTTGTCCGATTGCGATAAATGATTGTCAAATCAGACAATTTTTTGTCCGATCGGCAAAGTATTGTCCGACGCGACAAAGAATTGTCCGATTTGACAAAAATGTTTGATTGGACAATATTTTTCCGATCAGACACAGTATTGTCCGATTGGACTAACTTTGTCCAATTGGACAACCCTTTGGATATATGCTACATCGGATATTCCTTTTAGGACATTTCTGTCCATTTGTCAATACAATAATTCGTTGAATTTCAGAAAAAATGAGAAATCTCGCCAAAAATGTTGAAATGCGGTAAATGACGTTAAACATAGCAACGGCGAAGAGTTACTAAATCAATAGAGTAAAATGCCGTAATAATGTCCAACGTTAAATAACGCCAAAACCCTTTACTGTAGTAAAAAAGTGGTAAAAGGTAAAGAATTTAATAAAACACACTTAAATTTTCCAAACATGGTGAAAAGTGTAAAAGATGGTTGATTTGATGAAAAAAATTGTTTACTTAAAAAATCAAGAATACGGATAAAACGCTTAAACTCATAAATATGGCATAAAATGGTTAAAATGATAAAATTCTTTAAAATTGCAGAAACAAAAATATGAAAGATAAGAGTAACAAGCATTAAAATATACTTTAAAGCATTTAAATGATAAAAGGTATAAAATACTGTACAAATGCACAAAACAAAAATGTAAAAAGAAACTCAACTAGAATTAAAAACGCTTAAAAGCATAAAAATGCAAAAACTCGTTAAAAGAATAAAATACTGTAAAAATGCACAATCACAAATATGATAGAGTAAAGCAACTAGCATTAAATACGCTGAAAAGCATAAAAATGGTTAAAAGGATAAATACTGTAAAAATGCAGAAACAAAAATATGATAGAGAAACGCAACTAGCATTAAAAACGCTTAAAAGCATAAAAATTGTAAGAAATGGTTAAAAAGATGAAATTCTTTGAGAATGCAGAAAGATAAATATCTTGGAGAACAGCAACCACCGTAAAATATCATAAAACATGGGTAAAAAATACAGTATTTTAGTTAGTATTCCATGTTTTACCATATTTTCTCAATTTTGCTGTGCTTTCTCCTGTTTAAGCATATTAACCACAATTCATCCCTTGTTTTACGGTGTTTGATCAGTTTTTCAATTTTTAACAGTTTAAATTCACATTGATTTCCAATGTTTGCGGTTTGACCACATTTCTGCGAGTTTTAAAAACGTTTCGCTTTGTTTTACCATATTAAATCACTATTTACTTGGTTTTAGCGTGTTTTACAAATTTTTACATTATTTTATGACTTTTTTCCACGTTTTACGGTGTTTCATACAAAACTCACAAAAACATGGTTTAATATGATGAATATAGGTGTTTAAGTATATGACTAGTGTTTTAGCGAGTAATACCCGTGTATTGATTTTTTCACGTCTTTACGTACTTATTGCATTTTAAACACGTACTTTACGTCTTTGGCCACACAAGTGCATTGTATGATTTTCTAAATTTGTCACTTTTTGCCATCTCTTGCCATTCTTTAAATTATTGACCGCATTTAAATATTTATTTTATTTTAAAAACGTTGTAAGCCAGGTCTATAAGGGCCTTTACTATATTTCACTGATATTGAAAAATGATTTTTCAATTTTTCCGATTTTTTTTCATTGCTTTACATATCTTATTGATTTTTGTCCATGTTTCACCAAGTTTCACCCAATAAGGAGGTAAAACACATAAAAAACATGGTTGAATATGACGATACGTGGTAAGATACTGACAAACGTAGCAACACGTGGTAAACGTGGCAACATGTGATAAAACGAGATGATGTTTCGAAAGTTTAAAAATATTTTACCTAATAACATATCTTATTGTTTTTTTTTTTATGTTTCACCAAGTTTCGCCCAATAAGGAGGTAAAACACATAAAAACATGGTTCAACGTGGTAAGATACTAAAAACGTCACAATACGTGGCAAAATGATATAAAAGAAGGTAAACATCGTGAAATATTATAAATGATGTATAACGTAGTTAAATTTGTGGTTGAAGATGGTGAAACAATTCGAACGTGGATAAAAGCTTGAAAATTTTATAATTTTTGAAAATCATTATAAGAAGTGGTAAAAATGGTAAAATATAGTAAAAAAGGTACAACATGTGTTTTTCAAGCCTTCCGCCCTACTTTTGAAAAGTTCAACTGTTTTTCAAGCCTTCCGCCCTACTATTGACAAGTTCAACTGTTTTTATTTATGTTTTACAATTTTTTTCAAGGTTTAATCATGTTTTACCATCTACCGCCATATATTTGACTGGTTTTCAACGATGTTTTCCAAATTTTAGTATGTTTTTCATGGTTTTATCACATAGTACGATATTTTACGTCTTTCGTCATATATTTGATTGTTTCTACGGTTTTTAATGATGTTTTATCATATTTCACAATGTGTTTTAAGGTTTATCTATGTTTTAGGTGTTTTTGCCTTCTACCGCCATACATTTGGCTTGTTTTAACGGTTTTTTAAGATATTTTACAGTATTTAACTATGTTTTTCAAGGTTTTATCACGTTGTACGATGTTTTAACATCTACCGCCATATATTTGACTGGTTTTCAATGATGTTTTCCAAATGTGACTATCGTTGTCATGGTTTTATCATGTTGTCCGATGTTTTACGTCTTCCGTCATATATATGACCTTTTTCAAGGTTTTTAATGATCTTTTGCAATATTTTACTATGTTTTTAAAGGTATAGCACGTTTTTCGCTATTTTACCGAATTCCGCCATAAATTTGACTACATTAAACGGTTTTAACTGATGTTGTATCATATTTTACGACGATTACCAAGGATAAACCAATTTATCGGCATATTTTAACGGTATTCTATTATATTTATGAGTTGATTTCTAGAGTTTCAAAGTCCTGCCATATTTTTCCGTCCTCCAACAACAAAGAATTTCTAGGTTTTACCACAATTTTCCAATTATTTCTCTGTTTTACCATCGTTTTTTTCCATTTTTACCGTCTTTTACCTTATTTAGTATGTTTATTATTTTATAATGGAAGATGGTGAAACGATGGTGGTGCATAAGAGCGTAAATTTCGATAATTCATTGAAAATCATTATAAGACGTGGGAAATATGGTAAAACACAGTAAAAAAGGTACAACATGTGTTTTTGAAGACTTCCGCCATACTTTTGAAGACTTCCGCCATACTTTTACTAAGTTGAAATATTTCCGTATTTTTGTCCGTATATTAATTAATAATGGGTGTGGTTTTTACTAAAAAAACTTGTCACGCATGTCTGCAAGAATAATTAGTCGCGTTATCGGCCTTGATTAGTAATTTTAATGATTCAAAATTAAAATAATTAATTAAAATACCGAGCGACTCTACCGGCTCGATTTGTATGCTATATTTCGACAAAAATATCATAAAGGTACCGACCGTTAATTCTAGCCAATTACTCGAGTGAACACCTGCCGGTCTAGAGTCTCACTAAATGGATTTAGACATTTTGGGAGACTATCGGTTAAAATTAACAAATTTATGTAATTTTATGAAAAAATATTTTAAAAAATGTAGATATTTTCTTATATGTATGCCTGAAAAAAATTTAGTAGGAAAAAAGTAATAAAATGCTCTCGCAGCACGAGAGCATTTTATCACTTTTCCTGGTATTAAAAAAATCACAAAAAGAAACAATAAAATTACTTAAAGCGGGGATCAAACCTCGGTTCTTTACGACGACAATCGGGCGCTCTGCCTCTAGACTGCGAAGCTGAGCTTGGAGAGTGACCTCACGCATATAATTCATATAATTCAATACACATGTTGTACCTTTTTTACTGTGTTTTACCATATTTCCCACGTCTTATAATGATTTTCAATGAATTATCGAAATTTCAAGCTCTTATGCACCACCATCGTTTCACCATCAATAAATAAGTTTGCTGACTATTTTCATTCCGTATATAGTCAAGTAACCCCGAAACTTGAAACCAATTTCCCAACAGCATCACCCTGGAACGTTGGAGATATCTCACTCGGATTGACCAACATCCAGGAAATAGAAACCTGTATCCGGAATCTCCGACCTGATAAGGCTACTGGTCCGGACGGTATTCCTCCTTCAATAATTATAAAAATCTCTCCAAATATCTGTGTACCCCTTGCGTACATATTTAATCTCTGCATCATGTCTTCCACATTTCCACAGTGTTGGAAACTAACGAGGGTCAGCCCCATTCACAAAGCTGATGAAAAGACTGACGTCAGAAATTATAGACCAGTTGCAGTACTGTCAACAATTCCAAAAATTTTTGAAATGATTATCTGTGATAAAATCAGTCCACAAATCACGCCTTTCTTAAGAGGTAATCAACATGGCTTCTTACCGAAGAAATCAACGGTAACCAACTTACTCTCTTTCTCTCGACGGGTAGCACAAGGCCTAGACTGTAGGCATCAGACGGACGTAATCTACACGGACTTCGCAAAGGCATTTGACCGAGTAGATCACGATATTCTAATAAAAAAGATGCATAAAATAGGTTTTAATCAACCCTTACTGACATTTTTGCGTCATATTTAAAAGATAGAAATCAGTATGTAAATATAAATGGATACGACTCCTATAAGTTCGCAGCTCTGTCAGGAATTCCTCAAGGATCGAATCTCGGTCCCATGTTATTCCTTATTCTGATAGATGACATTCAGGATTGCATACGTCACAGCTCATGCCTACTATTTGCGGATGACATGAAACTGATGAAGGAAATCGAATCAGATTATGATTATTCGAAACTGCAGGCCGACCTCGATTCAATCATGATATGGTCGGTAGAAAATAAACTTAACTTCAATATTAAAAAATGCGTTGTTATGACTTATAGTCGTTCACAAAATCCGCTATTCTGCCAGTATAGAATGAATGGTGAAATACTTACACGCGTAAACATCATCAAGGACCTTGGGGTGATCTTTGATCCCAAGCTGACATTTTCAAACCACATAGTCCAGCTTACCTCGGCTTGCTCCAAAACTCTTGGTTTTGTAATTAGAACTTGCAAACAATTCAATAACATAGAAGAAATGACCGCCATGTTCAACGGAGTGGTCAGAAGCAAGCTGGAGTACGCCAGTACTGTCTGGATACCTTATCAACTTAAATACATAAATATGATTGAACAAATTCAAAAAAAAATCCTAAGGTATGTTTACATGCGATCATACGGAATATATCCGAAATTCATGCATCACGTGGAACTGCTTAAGGAGACAAATTACCAAAGCCTGGAGGCCAGGCGTAATGCCGGACTCATGGTATTTGAATTAAAGTTACTAAAAAACCTTATCGATTGTCCATATCTCCTGTCATGCTGTGGCTTATTCGTTCCTGATAAATACTGTCGAAATCGTAGCCACGACCTATTCTGCATACCGCAGGGTCGGACGGATGTCATTGCCCAACATAGCATGACAAGAGGTATGACCTTGCTAAATGCCCTACCAGCGGATATAGATGTGTTTAATATCACTATACCATGTTTTAAAAAATATATGTACATGTACTGTTAGTTATAATAAAATTGTACCATAATTGTACTTACCTGTCTGTCGTACAATAAAAAAAAAAAAAAAAAAAAAAAAAAAAAAAAAAAAAAAAAAAAAAAAAAACATAGTAAAAACACATCGAAAAGTAGTAGAAAACATAAAGACACATTGAAAGACATTGTAAAACGTATCGTGTTAGATAGCCTAGACTGTCTTTTAAGATTGCCAAACATTTACTTCCCACCACGAAGTTGACTATGCCTTGCAATGTGTTTTATAATGTTAGGAGTAGGCGGAAGGTAGCTCCACGGTTAGGTAGCATGGGCGCAATCGGGAAATAGCTTGACGATTGATTCACGATATTGAGAGATATACGCTACATACATTTACATATTATGTAACCATGTGTCCCCGAAAGGGAAGGAGAGAGGGTTTACTGCTGTAGGTATGACAAAAGTCGATAAACTTACATCTGCAGGCGTCTTGAGTAGAAATTCACTAGATTAATATGTTTTCAAACGAAAATTCTCTTTCCCCGTACGAATATGCAGTGAGGATGTACGGCCGAATAACAAAATACGACATATTTGTGCAGTCTGTTTAGCAAAGTAGGTTATGTTTAAGCACTGCCATTGACATAATCAAGGCGAAAATATTATATTTTGCTTGTCAAAATATTTCTAAGAATTAAAAACATCGCTCTTTGTTTCGAGGTTCGACAATTGCGTAACTGAGGATAATATTCCATACTTTATCAATAGTAAAAGAAAAAATAATACAACGAAATCCCACCCAATTTGGATCTTTCAAGTTAACTATACCAAAGTAGGATTTCAAAACCTACACGAACAAAGAATTTTGCCGACTGGTAATGTTTTAAGTTATAAAAGAAACGTCAACTTCATTATAGATATGTGCGATATCTACGATGTAATACTTTTGCAAGAAACGTGGTTATTACAAAACGAAACATCGAATCTATCCAATTATCCAAACATCCAGGGGTGGGGTACCTCTGCTGTAGATTGAGCAAACGGACCACTACGGGTCCGACCCTACGGAGAAGTCGCAGTACTTTAATACGAGCTGCAGAAGTAAGAATATCGCTGGTATTTAGTCAACTAACAACGGAGGGACGATAAGCATACTGACTGTCTTCATGCCGGTATGTCATGCGGACAACCTTACCGACTTCACCAACTACCTTTTCAAAATACATACGATCATTCAAGATAACAAACACTCCATCAATCATTGTAATGGTCAACCCATATTTGGGAAAGAACTTTCTCATTTCGACACCGAAAATAAGTACAGTTGTATCGATATTGAAAGACTACCGAATGACGCATATACATTTATTGGCGATGATAGACCTAAGTGAAGCCTTCGACAGGTTCTGTCAAAAAAATTATGGGAGAAATTGAAAGCTAGGAATATACCTACCATATATATAAACAAACTATCCCGACGGTTTGTCAAGTACATACTCTCAGCCGGATACTCAAGACCACGCCCTACATAGTTGTCCTTATTTGCTAATTTTTGTATCTAATTTTTCTACAAAAATATGTATATCTTTATGGGACGTGTGGAATTGCACTAACCTCCCGACATCCTGGAATGAAAATAAGTTTTATTATCATTAACTAATTTTGAACCGCTTGGGGGAACCTATAGACGATAAAATTAAGTAATTATACATTTTTTACAGTTCTTCACCATACATTAATATCCACGTTTTACTAAGTTTAACTACGTCAACTTCTACGACGTTTTTTTATGGGAAAACGCATGTCAAGGATATTTATTCAGTTTCCGGTATTTAATACATTAAAAAAATGCAATCTTTTATGTTCATAATTTACGGTGTGTACATAACTACGTTTGACCATGTTTACTCAATTTTATAGTGTTTTACCATGTTTTTCAACGTTTTACTGTGTTTTGTCGTCTCCCACTCTATATATTTAAGCAACTTGTCATCTCTAACCATAATGTTCGGACTAATTTGGACTTTTCATTTAAAAGTCAAATAAATAGGACTGTAAGTTATTTTTTTCAAATAAGTCAACTCAAGTCTGTCCGAAGAAACTTCCTACAGAGGCAACAAAACTACTTATCAACTCTTAAGTCTCGATTACTGCAACGGCATTTAACAGCCTTCCAAATTATCAAATTGACAAACTTCAATCAGCATTTAATGCAGCATCACGACTCGTAACTGGGGTTTCTAAATATTCGCCCATTTCAGAAAACCTTCTTAACCTTCACTGGCCCAAGTGCCCTGAAAGAATACAATACAAATTGTGCTGGATGGTGTTTAAATCCATCAATGAAGTGGGCTCCACCCTACATCTATGAACTATGCGTCCCGGAAAACACTGGTTTGAGGCAGTCAACTCTTAACATCAGCTATAGGCAGACTGTTGGAACCTTAGCGCAAGCCAAATACTAAGTTTGGTGATCGCGCTTTTTGAGTATATGGGCCAAAGGCTTGGAATATACTCCCACTGGAACTAAGATCCACAACAAGTCCAACAGAATTCAGGTCTAAACTAAAAACTTCAAGCTGTCAAACCCTTAAATTGAATATACCATTCCTGGAGAGTAGCATTCTGTATTGCCTATAATACATCCTAATCACACTTTTCTTATTGGATTTACATTATTATACCGAGGGACGAATCACATTTAGGAAAGTGCATTCTGATCAAAACCCTGAACTGTGGTATCGCCCAGCATAACATTTGCTTTCACTTTCCTAAACATAAATATATATTATTAAAATAAATACCGGAAAGTCAAATTTCCAATAATGTCCTAATCCTGTATCTAAATTTCGCCAATAAAAAATTAGTCAATATTAATTGAGTTTCAACAGATTAATCTCAAGTGACCTACCAGGTAAGTATGGTATCTCCATATATAGTTAGTATTAATAACATAGATCATTGTGAATTAGCACAAAAACGGCCCTATACAAATCATCCTACTATTAATTGAATTATTATTAATATTTTGTTTCCTGTAGCCTGATTGTTAATTTTAGCTGTAAAATGTAGTTATCATTAGTATACACTGCTGTAATTATTTTCTAATCCTTTGTAAAAAATATTTTGTTTTGTATTTAATTCTGTACTTGTACCGTAAATAAATAAATACATTTCGTGCGTGCTGTCTCATTTGAAATTAGAGACGTGCATATCTCAGAATTTCTTTGTTCCCTCAGGAACCTCCCCCCACCGTTCCAGGACATTACAGGATGCGAAAATGTAATGACTACATTTGAGGTAAAACACCTCCACACCTCATTTGAATACCTCGTACACACTCATTCTGAAAACGTGCCCTATCTAACGTAGGTTGTGAGATCAACATAAACCAGTTGTCTATATAGTTTGTTAGTAGCAGAACACCCAGATGAATGGAAACCGATGTCGCCACCGACTTAATTCCTTTTGGTTATAAACACATCGAGTTTACACTGCCTGACGTAGAATATCGCCATAAAATTTTATCAAAATGAAAATTTCATAATGTTAAAGTGAATTTCTGTGATTGAAATTTAACCAACGAATGGTCAGACTTTTGAATGACAAAATATCGTCACCTTAAAGCAATAGTGGGATATCTTAAAAAATGCTGTTCTGAGATAATAGAACTTTTAGGTTTGCGTGAACTCTAGCAGCATCAAATTAAATAATCTTGCAGATTAATGATATGGTATAAGAGAGGTAAATTATTTAACGTCAACACAAAAGTGTAATAATAGAAAAATAATTATTTTTTTCATACTAATTTTGACAAAGTATACGTAAATCTGGAAATATCTCACTGTTGCGTGGAGTGTTTGGTAATCATCTCAAATTATCTCAGTGTAGCATAGTAATAATATTATGAGTTTAGATGGATAAATGAATTAATAATTGTTTCTCGGGAGATTTTACGACTGTTTCAGGCTAATAATTATTGCTTAAAATAATTAATAATTCTTTTTTCTGCATGTTTTTCCATGCTGTTTATAATCATAAATACATTTTCAACAGTACACACCCACTCACTCCTATAGTTTGTCAATACGACAATTGTATGGGAGTAAGGTGGAATAAAATAGAAAAAAATATATATTTGTGCTTATAAATTTATTTATGAGAAGCGTGATATAATTTATGTAACAAAAATAACAGAAAACATTAAGAATAAAAGTATGTAACAAAATTAACAGAAAACCAAGAATAAAAAGTAGGTATGTAACAGAAAACCTTTAGAATAAAAAGTATGTAAATTTTTTTATAGAAAACTTTAAGAACAAAAAAATAAAACAAATATGTGTTTTTTCTCTGGAAACCTACAATGAACCTTCATCGTTATTTTCTTCTTGTACATCGCAGTCTGTATTAATTAATTCAAAAAAATTATGAGGTTTTTTGGTATAACACCACTTTGGCAAAGAAATAAGAAAACACGATTTTTATTCTGTGGAATTGTAGGTGGAACTGTATAAGCTGGTCCTAGAATTATACTATTCTCATTCCGAACATTCTTTAGTCGCTCTCTCACATTAATACTCTGATTAAATGGATCCTCGGTGGAGGTGCTTTTGTATTTGATAACTGACGGTTCATCTTTAGTGATCTGTAAAATCTTAACTTTATTCAAAATACATTTATTTTTGTCCATGGTTATTGAGAAATTATTTCCAGTCTTCTCACATACCTTCTTCCAGTCAATGAAGTCCGTTGTTTCCATTTCTGTTAACTTATAACGAGGTTCATTCTTCTTGTAACACTTTATGATCATCGCTCCGTTGGAATAAATATTAGGCCTTGTTTTAAAACCCTAACCTTTTCTCTGTCGATGCAATAATGAATGGAGTCTCCTTCGTTCTCTGAGTGCCCAACAATTAGATATTTATGGGTAATGATTTGAATATCAAGTGTTCATAGTGCATGCGTGTACATGGAAAATAAAAAATTGTTTTTATTCTGTGCCACACAGTTATCAGAATAAAAGATCACTTCCCGTTTCCCTTGGCAAAGGTCTTTTAAAAATGTGTACACGCAGGTAGACATTTCAATTGCGCCTCTTTTAGCTACATCCTCATGCCAAGTAAATACAGAAGTTATAACGTTTAACTTGCTCTTATTAAAAAAAATAGATATATTGCCATTCGGCAACGGCTCAGCAGCTTGAAAGTCATAAATGGCAACTACAGTATCATCAGTGGTCTTGGTAATGTTTTTATCTTTTCTTGTTGAGATAGCTTTACATTCTGAATGTGTTCAGAATATTATTATCTTTTCTAATATCTCATTTGCAGTACTATAGTTGTATTATACACAAAATGCGCAAAGGTTCTTTATTGGTTTAAAAAAATATATATTGAATTTGGTATTGAATATTTTCCTGTATGTAGAGTGTGTAACATAGAGATTACCTACCGAGACACACTTCTATTTGTACAAATTGTACATCTTTTGGATATTTGGAGATCCGAGCTGATCCTGCACGACAATAGTGCGATTCCACTCTACTAAAGCTGTTGATGTGATTCATAACACCATCAACTAAATCATCCTTTTGCAGGAATCTGTCTGTTTTATTTTTTAATGCAGCGCTTATGGTATTATTGCTTATATCTAAGGTTGCCATAAAAAAATCTTACATACACGTATGTTATGTCCATCTCTCTCAAAATAATAACCACTATTAGCTAGCATTCATGGAATCATAAATATTAAAATATTTTAATCGATCAACTTCCAAAACAGATTCAGAACATTTGTATTTACAATTAGTACACAGTACAGGCTTAATTTGTTTTGCTCTGCGTACCTTTCCTGACTTTGCTACATACTCCTGACCAGTATTCACCTTCAGTTTCTTTATGTTTCTCTTCCAAGATCACCCAACTTGTTGAAAACTATAGAGCTACAGTGAGACAGTGAATTTATTTCAGTATTTTAAACGACCTTTTGAAAGCAACAGTGGGACAACATCAATATCTCAGTGTTGCTCTGATTGACCGAACATTTCAATACTGAGATTTTACTTGTAACAATGGCATTTTTTTTTACAAAATATCCCAGTTATGCATCATGTAGAGCTCACAATTTTACATGGAACTGCATACTTATCTCAAAAGTGTATTTTTCGAAAATATTCCACTATTGCTTTAAGGTGACGATATGTCCACATTGCATTCCATGGTGTAAATATTAATTGATGTAGCTGTTTACTTAGGTATTTACTATGAAACCAATTTAATTGAGGTTCAATAAATTGGTTTCACAGTAAAGAGATTTCTTTTTAAAACGCCAACAGTCTATTTACATAGCCTTTTATTTTAGAAATTCTCACTGTGGATAACAATATGTTCCCATCTCATTCTACCGAGAATATTTAATTAAATGGTAAAGATGTATAAGAATTCACTTGAAATATTTTCCAATTTAAATGATCTTACAATTTCATGATTCTTGATACGTCAATGAACTCAGTTGATGAATTAATTATTTCACTTTATTTGTGCTTACGATTATTTTAAAAATAGATAATAACAAAATTTACCATTTCTGAAGATATGTAATGAAGATAAAATACTTTTTTAAAATTTAATTTCATCTAGAAAATCTAGTTATTTTAAAATTCAAATTAGTTGACTCATTGTGGCATAACTACAGTTTTTATAATGGTCATGAACGCCGAAATAGCTATCACAATAGTAAACACCAAAATACATGCAGAACTTTATAATAACATTATTAAATTAGTTGACTCATTGTGGCATAACTACAGTTTCAATAATGGCCATGAACGCCGAAACAGCTATCACAATAATAAACACCAAAATACTTGCAGAACTTTATAATAACATTATTAAATTACTGTAATTGAAATTAAAATACCTACCTAGAAATAATATAAATGTATCGTCTGTAAGTGGGCTACCCACAGTTTGATAATGCCTTCAGAGGGCGAAACAGCTGTCACGCGTAATAATAATTACACCGCAGAACTTGTTTAAAAATAAACTGTTTTTATAAACCCAATAATAATATTATTGAATATATAAAAAATAAAAAAATAAAATGGAGTTCTACAAATTAAACTTAATAACAATAAATATTATTAAATAAGTTGACTCATTGTGGCATAACTACAGTTTTTATAATGGTCATGAACGCCGAAATAGCTATCACAATAATAAACACCAAAATACATGCAGAACTTTATAATAACATTATTAAATTAGTTGACTCATTGTGGCATAACTACAGTTTCAATAATGGCCATGAACGCCGAAACAGCTATCACAATAATAAACACCAAAATACTTGCAGAACCTTATAATAACATTATTAAATTACTGTAAATGAAATTAAAATACCTACCTAGAAATAATATAAATGTATCGTCTGTAAGTGGGCTACCCACAGTTTGATAATGCCTTCAGAGGGCGAAACAGCTGTCACGCGTAATAATAATTACACCGCAGAACTTGTTTAAAAATAAACTGTTTTTATAAACCCAATAACAATATTATTGAATATATAAAAAATTAAAAAATAAAATGGAGTTCTACAAATTAAACTTAATAACAATAAATATTATTAAATAAGTTGACTCATTGTGGCATAACTACAGTTTTTATAATGGTCATGAACGCCGAAATAGCTATCACAATAATAAACACCAAAATACATGCAGAACTTTATAATAACATTATTAAATTAGTTGACTCATTGTGGCATAACTACAGTTTCAATAATGGCCATGAACGCCGAAACAGCTATCACAATAATAAACACCAAAATACTTGCAGAACTTTATAATAACATTATTAAATTACTGTAATTGAAATTAAAATACCTACCTAGAAATAATATAAATGTATCGTCTGTAAGTGGGCTACCCACAGTTTGATAATGCCTTCAGAGGGCGAAACAGCTGTCACGCGTAATAATAATTACACCGCAGAACTTGTTTAAAAATAAACTGTTTTTATAAACCCAATAACAATATTATTGAATATATAAAAAAATAAAAAAATAAAATGGAGTTCTACAAATTAAACTTAATAACAATAAATATTATTAAATAAGTTGACTCATTGTGGCATAACTACAGTTTTTATAATGGTCATGAACGCCGAAATAGCTATCACAATAATAAACACCAAAATACATGCAGAACTTTATAATAACATTATTAAATTTGATTTGCTCTAAATTTGTACAAAATAATAATATGTGTTTTGACAGAAAGATTTGCTTGGAGCAAAGTGGATAGAATAAAGAGTGGTGTGACCAAAACTTTAACTTTTGGAAGTAAATTAAATAGGGATAAGGTTTATTGTAGGTTCCAAAAAAACTCTCTTCTACTGAAAAAAACTTACGTTATTTCGTCAGTTTAATAATTTGAATGGAACATTTAACCTATCCAGAATAACATATTTGTTAAAAAGTATTTAATAAGTGTGAACTCAGCCGGAACATAATTTGGTGCCAATGGGCTGAATGGTTAGCTCAGCAATCTGGAATTGTAAACAAAATATTATTTAACATATTTCTTAGTATATGCTGGTAGATATAAAAATAGTTAAATATGATTTAAGGCGACACAATACCCTGATAATGGGGATTTGCCCCGACGCTCACATTTTAATTATTTGTGATGTACGTATTACTAATATCTTAAATGTTTCTAGAGGGATTCCCAGGGATGCAAGTTATTTGTATATAAGATTAATAAAAATAGGACCTTACCATTAAATATCTTATGTAAAACGGTTTGCCAATTTTATAAAACGTTTTTCAACTATAAGATGAGCGGGAAGCACCAGATTTTATTTTTGTAAACGATGAATTAGTAACTTCCCGAGGAATCTCTATAGAAAAATTAGCGATTTTATTAATGTATTCATAAGAATGAATTAAAATATAACACTCGGAAATATCAAACTTCTGTTCCGATAAAGAAAACTCGCCGTACGTTACTCCAACACTCTGAGGCGCATGTAACTGTATTCGTGTGCAGGTCCCCAAGCACTTATAGCGTTATTCTTTAGTAACGGCCACAGCTTAAGCCGGAAAGGTCGTCTGACTCCCGGACGGTATGTCCAGTAATTTTTATTATGTATTTTTTTATTTAATCAAACGATTACTTTTAAAGTTATTAGTGAAATTTTCTGTTTTTTATAATTTGACCTCTTCCACAAGTGAGTAAAGGTTTTTTGTATGTTTCACCAATAAAAAAGAAGACATTATATTTTAGACATAATTTGAAGTGATTTGAGTGCACGGTGGTTAAGTTTCAGAAAAAATTTGGACATAGTAAAAAAAATATGAAAACAGTTTATTTTGTAGATTTTTTTTAAATTCTTAAGTTTCTTTATTTTAATAGTTAAATATTATTTTCAATTAAAAATTCCGCTGTTATGTGTAATTGTTATTTGTAATTGGGGCGCCTAAAAATGATTAAATAGTAGAATTTTTTTTCATGTAAAAAGTATTTCAAATATAATAATTATAAATCATGTACATTTTTTTCTTTTTACATATAAATTATATTTATTTGGCTTTCAGTCACGCCAATTTTTAGGCACAGAAAAATTGGAAATGAATGTGAAGAATTCAGACATGCCATAAATACCTTTCTATACTTATATAAGATTTTAACATAAAATTGCTTTAGTTTAAATTGCAAACAGATTTTTCAAGAATTCACAGGGTCTGCCCTAGTATAAGATATTACAAAAAGTAGCTGGTATAAAATTTACAATAAAGTTTTTAATAAAGTACCTAAAGTCATTCGAATATTAAAAAGGGTTATTCATCTTTTAAATTGTACAATCGTGTAGATTGTTAAATTATTTATTGTAGATAGAATTGTAGAATTATTTCCCCAAGTTACTGCATTTACTTTAGTTAAAATAATATTCAAAATTAAGGGAAAATTTAACCAATTTATAATAAATCTGTTTGCTAATATATACGTACGTTTCAGTTAAATATGGGAAAACAAAAGACAAAATGAGTTTTATCCCGAACAAAATGACGGCACCAAGGAAAATGTTTAACGGAATTGAGACGGTACTACATAAATAAACACTTAAAAGTAAATGTTTGGGCAAAATTTTCTACAGAACATAATTGTAAAATGTCAGCTTAATTAATTTTATACCTATGTCTATAAATATGTAGGTATATACATGTATACGCACTCGATAAATTTCCAGCGATTCCTGAGCTTATTCAATTTGTAGTATAAGAAGTACATTCATTTTGGTTTCCGATGACATATTTTTTCCACTTCAAAAGAAAAACAAAGCATTGGACGGTGAAGGTTTTTTGATATCAAAATACTTATATAAAATTTTACCCATTAAATCCCACCTATGTATTGTAAATTCCTCTCGTCCTACAATGAGTTATATAATTCATCGGGATTGCTCTAGTACGAAATAAAAAATAATTAAATCTAAAATCTGAGATGTAAAAAAACTGTAATGTACAAACTATTTTCTATGTAAAAGTTTTATTAGTAAAAATATTATATATTTTTTTTATTTTTGTACTGTTTCTTTTTGTACCTGTTTATTTTTGTACCTATTAACTCCCACCTATGTATTGTAAGTTCCTCCCGTCCTTCAATGAGTTTTTTAACTCATCGGGATTGTTTTATCAAGAAAAAAAATAATAACCAAAAAAGAATTTGTGATTTATGATTATTTGGGATGCCTTACATACTGCAGATGATTATATACTGTACGTAGATTCCACGATTTTCAAAACACCATGCAAATTAAGCAATTCATTAACTGATGCCAACAATAATGAAAATTATTATAATCATTTTAAATTTATAAAAGTATTCCGTGTGAAATCAAACCATGTCACACTGTGCGACATTTTGACTGACGGGCAGTGTCCATCATCAGGGCCGATGTGTTATCTGATAACATCTGATAACAAATCTGCTGATAACACATCTGCCCTGATGATGGACACTGCAATGCTGTCCGAAACGTTGGCTAAAGAAGAAGTTAGCGCAACACGGCATAACACCCCAAAAACAAATTACAAAAATAAAAATAGTTCTTTGCCTTCACTTTGACTAGCCTATATTTCTGAGAGTATTTTAGATTTTATTAAATTGGTTAACATGAAGAAAAAACTTTGTAAACTCCTTGGGCAATTATGGTAGATATTCTATAAATAAATTTTTGAGGTGGAATGATCATTTCCAAATGTTGGTAAATAAAATTAGGAGAGTTATCTATATTTTTAAAGATCTCAGACATGTACTAGACAAAAACAAATTAAAAACAGTTCATTTTGCTATAATTCAGTATCTACTTTCGTATAATATAGTGTTCTGGGGTTCCTGCCTGAAGACTGTTATAGAACCACTTAATATTGCCCAAAAACTGATTCTCAAAGTTATGTAAAAGAAAAATTTAGATATCCTACACAGTTTCTTTATAAGGAATGTAATATCATGAATTGAAAACAACTATTTATCACAGAAACAGATTGCAGATTTTTTTAACAATATAAGTTCCGCGAAAAGAACGCAAAAAAATTTTACTACAAGAATTGCCTCAGGACTGAACTTTATGGCAATTTACCCTAAATCCTCATTTAGGCAAAGACATTACTTGTACCAGGCTCCACTTCGATTTAATAGCCTTCCAGATCACATTAAGTCGTCAAATTTCATGTGGACATTTAAATTATTTGTGCTATCCGAGGATTTCCAACATATTCTTTCATGTTTGTCCTTTTAAATTGTGGCATAATATGTTGTAAATGTATATTTTTTCTTACTTTTCCTTTTATAATGTAATTTTTTTCTATTTCTTTTTTCTCTCTTTTAAATTAATAGTTTATTATATTTTTTCTTTCAATTAAATATCAATGTATATCATGGCATCCTACATGTTAACTTCATTAAACTGTAATGAATTGGCTGGAATTAAATTATTAGATACCATGTAGGTACCTAATTCGTAGGTAGAAACGTTAATCTGATAGTATTAATACTCCAGCGTCTGGACGATGTAGGCCCTCTGATTGGTCAAATTTAAATTGTCTGTTTCGGTTAAATTCCGCTAACTTGAAAATTAAGACCCGATTTCATACTAAAATAGGATCACCAGATTTCTTCAAAAGCATCTCTTCTGATCATATAATTTTTGGATAATATCGAAGAAAATATGTTTTAGAAAGTTCACAATCCATTGGATTAATTACATTACAGTAAAAATTATCCACAATTACGTATTGAAATTTGACGTTTATCATTATTCACGCGAAAGACACATTGTTCAGTGTTGCCAGCGTATATCGTTTTCCAATCAATGTAAAAAGCTTCTATAGCCAGTTAGTGTCAAGCAATGTACAATGTCAGTGTGATTTTTTAAAGTGAGATATATATATATACAAATATTTAATTATAAATAATAAATATAATTTATAATTACAAATCCACCATTTATAATTATATATTATAAAGCCGGCTGCAAAAATAACCAGTTCCACTCGATACTTAAATACGTAATTAATTATTTTTTGATATTACAACACCGACCCCATTCGCTGTCATCAGCTGTCATGTTTAATATGTGATAATTACAGAATTATTATTGACGTGATAAGCGTAGATATTTCTTTTAAAAACTATCGCTGTGAATCGCTAAAAAGAAATATTTTGTTTTCAGATTATTATTTCAATTTAATTACTATGGCTAAAAGGTATGTGGACAATATTTTACCAGAATTGGTCAAATTTTGGAATGTTCGAATGAAAGGGAAATTTACCGAGCGATCGAACTGCCATATACCACAAATTTTAGCTTATCCTCCAGCACTTAACGAATGATTTACAGGAGATTGTAGTCAATCTAAAAACTTTAGGAATTTTGTTTGTCAATGCAAATGCTACTAGATGTAAACAGTGCTAATAGATTTGCATCATTTGGAGCGCAAATAGCTAACATCCCAGGTAATGGTCCATATTGTTTAAAAATATTTGGTTAGGTTTATCATCTGACTTCCAGAAGTATACAAGTTGCAGGTAAAATACCTTCCTATGCTCAGCTTTATCTATACGATCCTGATGAGGCTGTTAGAGTGCGTATGAGTCATCCATGTTATGCCGATTGCTAAAAATATAATGCGAATAATTGATGATTGAACTAAAAGAAGCTGTCGAGGAAGAAGAAATACGCATTGCGGCTGAGGGTGGGCAGGTGAGAGATTTACGTCTATTATTTACACGTTCATCAGAGGTACAATGCTCCAACCAGTTCTCACGATATCGCCATGATTTACGTAGCAGACAGACGGGAATTTGTCATCGGGTATAGATATCGCTGTTTAACCTAAAAATGTTGAAGAACCTCAAAGGATAGCAACTTTATCAAAGCATTTAGATCCTATGGTTTTCCCACTACTATTTCCATCAGGTGAATGTGGTTGGACCCCAGGTTTTCAGCATCATGCTGATTTCTGTACTGCTCAATGTCATACTGTAACTGCTATGTAGTTTTATGCAAGTAAATTAGCAGTGCGAAGAAACATATTTAATCCAATCCATTATGCGGGTAAACTTTTTCAACAGTATTTAATTCATGCTTACATTATTTACCAATCTGGTCGCCTAGATTACATTAGGAAAAACCAACGACACCTCAGAGTGGAATGCTATCAAGGTTTGCAAAACCATGTAAGAAATTTAGCCACTGATAGAGGAGTATGTGCAGGTAATATAGTCATTCTTCCATCTTCATTTACTGGTGTACCACGCCATGTGAATGAACTTTATCAAGTTTCAATGGCAATGGTACGTAAATTTGGTCGTCCTGTCGTCGTCATAACTTTTACATGCAATCCCAAATGGCCAGAAATACCAACCGAATTGGAACATTATCAATCGGCCGCGGACAGGCCTGATATAGTAGCCAAGGTTTTCCATCTAAAAGTCAAGGAATTTATTCATGATATGACTGAGAAACATGTTTTTGGAAAGGTAATTTGTTGGGTGTATACAATTGAACAGCAAAAAAAGAGGACTCCCTCATCTACATGGTGTGTTTACACTTTGCAGCCAAGATAAGTTGTATACAGCTTCTGATATTGATAATGCCGTATCTGCAGAACTACCCCATCCGAAGAACGGCTTTGTAACATATTATTTAAAAAAATAACATTCATGGACCATGTGGCGTACTTAATCCAAGGTCAGTCTGCATGGTAGACGGTAAGTGCTCTAAAAAATTCCCCAAATCATTTAAAGATGCTACTGATAATAATTCCGCAGGCTACCCAGAGTACAGGATACGTGATAATTTTTCTGAAAATCACGTTTTTCGGGATATACGTATCGACAATCGATTTGTTGTTCCATATAATGCATTCCTTAGCAAAAAATATGATGCTCATATTAATGTTGAAATTTGTTCATCTTTGGATAGTATTTATTTATTTATACTGGGTTTTTAGAGATGTTCTCACTTATCTATACATGATCAATCTCACTCAATTTTACTTCTGGTTTTACATTTACCCGACAGCCAATCTGTTTATTTTGTAGAGGGGCGGGAGGAACAGGCTCTTAGGGAAGCATCTACAAGGAACACCTCTTTAACAGCGTGGTTCCAATTAAATCTTAAAGATATTGAGGGACGCTCTATTCTGTATCAAGATGTACCAAATAACTATGTCTTTTCAGCTGGTAAAAAGTGGACGAGGCGACAGCGGGGAGGCGGCAACATCATTGATGACATACGAGAGTGGACGCAGTGCATAACAGAGGCTTCATTGTATTTGATGTCTAAAATTCTTAGACATCTATTTGTTTTAATTTTAATACAATGTATCCCTTCGATCTTCGGCTGAAGATTTTTTTCATCGTGGTGTTGCTGAAGAAACAGCTATTAATCTTTGTCTTTTAAACATACGGGATATTTTTATGAAGGAGAATTCATCTTGCAGAATGCAGGGCTTACCTGAACCTGATGAAAGTTGCAGTTTTGGACAAGTATCTGATTTTAATGTAATTTCTGAAAACACTTTAGGTGAATTGATGGCTGCCAAACTCAATGACGTACAATTTCAAGCATATAATTCTATTTTGAGTAAGTTTTTTCACATGAAAATGATGACAATGAATGTTTCTTCATTGATGGCCCAGGAAAAACAGGGAAAACATACCTTTACTAAACTTTGATTCACACTCTAATACAAAAAGGTAAAAAAGTTTTATCATACTGCTTTTAATTTACCCCTCAATTTACAGGACAATACAACATGTAAGGTCACATCAAAGAATCGGAAAATTATAACGGAAGCAGATATTATAATATGGGATGAAGCACCAGGTGTAGCTTTAGAAGTAATTGAGCGTACTATACGTGATATCATGGGAAGTGATTCTGTCTTTGGTAACAAAGTTATTGTTTTGGGCGGAGACTTTCGTCAGATCCTTCCAGTGTGTCGACGTTACAAAACAGTTAAACAGTTTCCAGTCAAATTAGCTTGACCATCAATAAATCTCAAGGACAAACTTTTGAACGGGGTGGACTGTTACTTCCTGAACCAGTATTTTCTCATGGACAGTTTGAGCGCAGTCATCGTTATTTATACAAATTCTGACTGATTGGTATACAGATAATATTGTTTATAAAGAGATTTTTTCCTGATGAAAGTGTATAATATTATGTTGTAGATTGTAAAAAATAAAAGTATAATAAATTGTACTTGCTTAAAAAGTTTTGTTTTTTGACTCAATTTATCCCACCTGTAAGATTTTCCAGCCTAAGAATTAAGAGAGTTTTGGTGTATTTACTTTGACAATCGTTAGGTAAGAGCGTAATATTATTTCACCCAAATATGTAGATTTTTAGGACTTATCCCAATAAAATAATTCTTAATATATTTAAAAAAAATGTAATTAGTTTGACAGTCTTTTGGTAAGAGTATATTATTTTACCAAAGTTATATGTAATATTGTAATATGTTGATATTTTTTTTATTTTCGAATTACATATAAATATTTTGCAATTTAATTTCGATTTAAAAATTAAATCATTTCGGTGGTATGGAAGAGGAAACATTTTTCTCATTGACGAGATTTATGTTGGGGTGAGGGGTGATTAATGGTTCAGAATATCTTTCTATTATATATCTACCCATTGATCTAATATCTACCTATTAAATGTAACTGTTAGTATCACTCAAACTGGGTGAAGCCCAACGAAGTGCCGCCCGCAGGGCCTAGCAGCAAAAACAGCAGTTTTTAACTGCTAGTATAACAATATTTTTCTATTAATATATAATCTTTGTGCTATTTTTATTATTTTGTAAAATTATTAACCCCAACATAGGCTTGTCCCAGTGAGGTTAAAATTCTTACGTAAAAAACTCAATGTAAAGAAACAGTAAAATTCTTCAAAGACAACAAACACTCGTCAAGACTTTGGGAGACATACGAGTATCTCCCAGACTGAAACGGGATCATAAAAGTTATGCTATCACATTTTGTATTACGGTGAAAATTAATATTTAAACAGTTTTAGAAAGAGACATTGCTGCACGTTTAGTTTTAGTACAAAAAATTACCATCAATGGTTAGAATCTATGCTTCCAAAAAATTTAAATAATTCTATGAAACAACAATTAGCTTTTGTAAATTATTTGTCAAAGTTTGCAAAAATTTTATTAAATATTATTTTTTTTTATTTTTTTATTTTCTAGATTCTTATATTCCATGAAGTGGTGAATCATTTAAATTTACTGAATTTAAAGTTAATGTTCTTTATACAAATAGAACGGCGTCATATGCGCCTCACAATTTTTACCTCATATGGGTTTATTCAAATATTACCTGGCTTTTATAGACTTAGAGGCCTTGTATTTTCTCGGTAGGGAAAAAATTTGTTACCTAAAAACCCTACTAAAATTGCATGTTTTCATCCAGCATCAGCACCACCAGCGACCGACAGCGGCCATATACTACATACGTGTCTGTTTGTGTTGTGTTGGGAATGGGGGGAGGAAATTTCGGCTGCGCCCTATTGTTGGGTTCCTTCCGCATTTGCCGTTGGGAGTAAGGAAAATCGCAGAAAACCTTACCCGGAAGGAGCGGCCGAACGTCAACTTGAAACGTATACGGCCTTCAGTAACATCGGTATATGATGTCCTGCATTTTTGAGATGTGTGTGTGTGTGTCTGATTTTATGTTAATATATACTTATGGGAGGATAGAAAATAAACATACATATACATACAAATTATAAAATATTATATAAATATATAAATAGATATATAAACATTATATATTTAGGAGGAAAGTCGGGAGTTTAGGAAATACCTACTGCTCGCTATTCGTCCGCGTCTGATTCTGGTATGTGCCATATGTGGTCATGGTCCATGAGGATGTGTTTAGGTAGTCTGTGTGTGTATTTGAATGTCAGGTCGCTCGGAGCATTGTATTGTCCTATGTCTCGTATTAGTGGATTTTTACTAAGTGTGAGTGATTTGTAAAAGCGTGCAGTCAGTCTGTGTGTGAATTCGTATAGTGTTGGAATTTGTTCTCGTTCGTGTAATCTCTTCAAGTTTGTTCTGAGTCTCGTGTTGTATGTGATTTTAATGCAGAGATTTTGAAGTGTCTGTAGTTTCTTGTGGTCTGTGTGTGAGATGCTGCTCCATACGGGAATCGCATACGAGAGTACCGGACGAATGAGCGAGTAGTAGACGAGGAGTTTGGTTTTGGGAAGTAGCGGACTCCGTCTATTGAAAATTGGCTTCATCATGCCGATCGCTTTTCGCGTGCGCGCGTGCATCTTTGCTTGTTGAGATTTCCAGTTGAGGCGGGAGTCCATGGTCAGGCCGAGATATGTAACTTCATCTTTCCATTCAATGCTGTGTCCTCCCATTTCGATGTTGAAGTCAGGTGTTCTATTTATACGTTTTCTCGTGAACATGATGGCTTCGGTTTTCGCCTCGTTCAGTTTCAGGCGCCATTTCTTGTAGTACTCTACGAGCGCGTCGAGCGCCCTCTGTAGGTAAATCGCGGCCATGTTCGCTTTCAGCGAGGAAACGTATAGTTTGACGTCATCTGCGTAGATAGACAGATTGCATCTCTCGTCTCGGGGGATGTCGTAGGTGAACAGAATGAAGAGAAATGGTCCCAGTAAACTTCCTTGCGGCACGCCTTTTGGAATCTCACGCATTGAAGATAACACGTTCCTTATGAACACTCTGAACGATCTATTCTTTAGGTATTCCTGTATCAGTCTCGTTAGGTATATGGGCGTGTTGGTGCGGTGCAACTTATGCACGAGCCCGTCTATCCATACGGTGTCGAATGCCTTCTCTAGGTCGATGAGCGCAGCAGCGGTGAAGCGATGTTCGTTAAATTTTCTTGCGATGAATTCCGCTACTCTGGTGAGTTGATGGGTCGTGGAGTGCCTCTTTCTGAAGCCGAACTGCTCGTCTGGCAAAGTCTTGTGTTCGTCGTGGTGTGGGACAAGCCTGTTTAGTATAATTTGTTCAAATACCTTGCTCAACGTAGATAGTAGGCTAATCGGCCGGTAGCTTGTCGGCTGCGTTCTATCTTTATTCGGCTTTGCGAATGGCAGCACGGTCGCTGATTTCCAAATCTGGGGAAAATGCCCAGTCATGAGGCAGGCATTGAACAATTTTGTAGTGTATATGATGGCTTTTTGAGGGAGATGTTTGAGTAAAATGTTGTGAATTTGATCGCTTCCCGGCGCCTTGTTCGTTCTGAGTCGCTTGATTGTGACCGCAATCTCGCTCGGCGTTGTGAAATGAATATCTTCAGCGTTTGTCTGCTCTGCTTCGTTCAAATCTCGTAGAGAGTCAGCTACGATCCGGTCCGTAGCCGGGTCGGAAAGGCCGTCTGTAGCGGCGTAGGCTCTCTCGAAGCCGTCGGCGAGTGTGTCAGCTTTTTCTTGTAGCGACAAAGCCGTCCCAGGGCCGTTCAATTTCTGTAGCGGGGGGATTGTGAAATCTTTATGTCTCAGCGCGCTTGCCATTTTCCATAATGAATTATCCTTCGGCGTGAGCGACGCGACTTTTTTGTCCCAAAGTTCGCGCTTGAGTTCTGCGATTTCAGTCTTGATTTCCCTCTGCAGGCAGTTGTACGCTGTCTTGAAGTATTCGTCACGCGTGCGGTGGTACATGCGTCGCAGGCGATTTTTGTCCTTGATGAGCGATAAAACGTGCTCGGGAAGCTTGATCGTGTATGAATGTACTTCTTTGAGAGGAATGTGTGTATCTTGTGCTGTTTGAAGAATCTCTGTGAGAGTGCTTGTAGCTGCGTCGATTTCTTGTGGCGAGCGCAGAGTTCCCGAAGTGAGATGAATTCGTTCGTTGACTTCCTTTTTAAATCCTTCCCAGTCCGCATCCTTATAATTGCGCTGTTTTCTGGGGGTCCTTGAAGTTGTGCCGCCTATAGTAAAGCACACGGGCAGATGGTCCGAAGACAGCTCGTCTAATGTGCGCAGTGGAGATATTGTCTTAACATTTTTCTCGAGTACTATATCCAAAGTACTCGGATATCTAGAGCGTTGCGAGTAGTACGTAGGTCTGTCGGGCGCCATTATCGAATAGGTATTTGTCTGCATGTGTGTAAAGAGCGTATTTCCGTTCGCATTTCCTCTGTAGTTATTCCAGTAGTTGTGTTTGGCGTTCAAATCGCCTCCTATCACAACGATTGGTCCCAGATTGAGCAATTTATTGAGATCTTCTCTCACTAGGTTACTTTGGGTGCAGTATACGGAGATGATGGTATGCGCTCTACCCTCTATGGTGACTTCGATAATCGTGGCTTCAGCGTGCTTCAACTTCGGAGTGGGAATTCTTGTGGACGTCATTGATTGTCGAACGAATATTGCGGTTCCTCCGCCTGATCTTCCCTGTCGGTCGTCTCGGTAAATCTCGAAGCCTTGCACTCTCAGCGGTACGCTTGGATTCAAGTGGGATTCTGATAAGAGAATTATGTCTGTGTTTAATTCATTTGCCAAAGCGAGCAGTTCGTCTGTCTTGTTGCGCACGCTAAATGCGTTCCATACGAGGACTCTCACCTTCTCGGGATTAGACATCGAGGGTGGTCGTGAGGAGCTCCATCAGGACGACGAGCTTCTCTGCTCTTGATGTGCAGCGGGCGAGCTGCGATCGCATCCTCAGGAGGCCTTGGAGCAGGGCCATGATGTCCAGGTCGTCCTCTGTAGTGGTGGGCGCGCGCACGGGCTCCTGCTGTGAGCGGGGCTGGGGGCGGGGGCGCTGTGGGGGCGGCGCGGTCTCGCGCTGCTCTTGGGCGGGGGCGGTGCCTCCGGCTACGTTGGCCCATGTGCGTCCATCCGTCCTCGGCTGAGGAGGTGGCCTGCTCGGGTTCTGTTCTGCCGGTGGGGGTTGGGGCCTTCTGGCAGGTCGCTGCTGTATTGAGGCGACGTACGCTACCCGCTTGGGGCAGCCTCTGTAGTTGGCGGGATGCGGGCCTGAGCAGTTACAGCATGCGGCGGGCTCGTCTCTCGTCTTCTTGGGGCATTCTGCCGAAGCATGCTCCAGTAAGCATTTTACACACCTTGCTGTGTGCGAACAGTTTCGGGACCCATGTCCGAAGTCTTGACATCTGTAGCACTGGGTGCCGTGCTGAAGGTGATTACTCCTGTGCTTCTGGAGTCGAATGCGGCAGTGGCACAGGTATTTGACGGCCGCGCGCAGCTGTCCCATGTTGACTTCCTTATTGAAGTGCGCTAAGTATATGGGATACTCATTTGAGGCAGTCATCTTGACCACCTTCACAGCTGGGAATCCTTGCGATTCCAGATCCGCCGCGATGTCTTGTACTTCAACTAGAGGCAGGCCCTTGATCACGGCCTTCTTCATTTTTTCGGCTTCGGCCGTGAATGTGTGGAAGCCGCGCGCCTCCGCTCGCAGTCCATTGGTGAGGGCGCGATGGTCCTCCATCGTGCGCACGAAGATGTTGGCCGTGCCGCCCCTGTTATATCTAAAAGTGAAGAGCTTACCCGCCCCCAGATGTCCTTGCACCGCAGCTGTGATCTGCGCGTGTGTCATGTTCCCCAGGGTCATCACAACCGGGGGAACACGGTCTCTCCTTCCGGTACCTGCGGGGGAGAAAGAATTATTAGTGTTGGCACGCTTATTACGCGGCGCGCCGGCGCCTTCGCTTACCTCGGGCAACTCTTCAAATCGGTTGCCACACTGGAGCGGTTGTGGTCCCCGTGGGGACATGGGCCTCTTTGCGGGGTTGGACGGCCTCGTCCAGCCTCCATCCTGGGGGGCAGCCGTCTCCATCGGCTGCTGGGGCCTCGGGGGCGCCACGTAGGCCGACGCTGGGCCTATCGGGGGGCGCCTGGGGGCAGGACTGGGTCCTGTTGCCCAGGAGGGGCCTGCTATGGGCTCCGTCATCTCGGTTACGTCGGGCGTGGTGGCAGTCGTGGTGGTGGATGGTCTCCGGGTCCTTGGGTCCTCGGAGCGGGGCTGTGGTGCGGGGACCGTAAGGCGCATGGTCCCTGTCTTCCTTCGAAGCGCTATCTGATGGGCGCCGGGCGGTACCACGACCGGGGAGTCCTCGTGGTCAGCGGGGAGCATCCTCGTCGGGAACATCTTGACAGGCGGTAGTCTGTGCCTCCTCTTGAAGAGGGAGCACGTCTCTGGAGCTTGTGGGCGGTTTGCGGGGGCCAGCGTGAGTCTTCGTTGTTTAAGTATAGCGAGAAAGTGTTGCCTTGATAAAGGCAGTTGGGTGGGCGCGAGCGCCTGCTCGGTGGGCCGGTGGGATCTCTCCGGCCGGCAAAAGTAGCGGGGCCTGGCTGAAACTCAAGCCAGACAAAAACGACTTCTGTGGTTATGTCGCAAACCACAAAAAACGACTTTTTTCTCTCTCCTCTCTATCGGCTCCTCCGTGGCTCTGTGGCTCAATCGTATCCTGGCTCGGCTCTTCCGTCGTGGCTCTATCTGTCTTTATTAAATATTTATGTGTTAAAAGAAGTGACAATAACTTTTATAATACCTTTGTCTAATTGAATATGTTTTCTAGTTTTGTGTAAAGTAGTTATTACAGTATAAACGAAAAAAAAAATCGATAAACTACTTTGAAAACATTATTTACATTTGCGTTAAAATTTTTAAATTTTTTGCATTTGTCGATTTGTAATGGAAAAATCTGAAAAAGTCTTTTTTCTGCTTTCAAAAACAGTATTTTATTTGAAATAAAAGTGTACCTAAAGAATTTATGACCATGTTAATAAGAGTATAACAGTGTACCTGAACATTGGGTCTGGTGCTGAGAATGTACACAATCCCGTCAGCGATGTCAGCCGGCTCTATGAAGTTCATGGCAGCGAGGGCTAGGGTCACGTTGTTAGCCTTGAATTCATCTGCCACTTTCTGTATCAGTTCTGTCTTCACCAATCCGGGACTAACACTCTGCAACAACGGTAATAATAAATGTCACCTACATTCCCGGGCATTAATTTGTCTTTGACGCTTTTATGCACTGGTATCCCGATGTTTATCTGTGATTATGTTAGAAAAAAATGATTCTATATGAAATCACCAAATGAAACAGGAGCATTCGCCTGTTGACCTACTCGTAGGTGTATTGCTGAGGAATCAAGATCAAACGCTTGTAATTTTACAAAAAGTGGAACGGGATTTGTTCAATCGGTATATCAACCCTATTTGCTCAGAACAACTAGTGTCATTGGTTTCTTTGGAGATGCTCCCGCGCCAAACAATATTTGAATATGTTCGGCATGTGCCGCGTGAGAATGAGTGGCTTGACTCTGTTTCTTCTTCTTAAAAAGACACAGTTTCCCTAAATATGACATTGTGCGAATTGAAAGAGAAGAGCGATGGATATTTGATGAACTTACGGAGACTCTAATGTTAGAGTTGAGGACAGAGAGCTCGTGGGACACAGTCTCCGTGAGGGCGGTGACTGCGTACTTGCTGGGGGAGTAGATACCGGCGTTAAAGCCCTGGTGGCGAGGGATCTGGTGGCCCACAATGCTGAAACACACACATAACATGTATTTATTCATATGTTCCTTACAATAATTTCTGAATAATAAGTACATATTAATCTTTTTTCAAATATTTTAATGTTTATAAATATTGTTTTTATGCATAGCACAAATGATGACAAGCCTGAAACACCCGTATGGTATAAATTGAAAAAATAAATGCCGCTGACGGAAATTCAACCCGCAGCTTTCTGACTGTCGGTCAGATTCTCTACCTTTGCGCTACGTCGGTTTATTCTAAACCCGCCAAATAATTCAATGTGTACCCGTATGTTTCATTCAACATTTATTGCTTATTTGATTTGTCACCTGAAAAATAACCGAGATTTTCAGTGATGAATGCGTGTCTTTTATTCTCGAGATGTTTTTGCAAACGTTGACGGAGCACTGTTATTTATTAAATTATTTTAGAAATGTGTCTTAGTGGAGTAAATGAATTCAAATGAACAATCAATCTTTAAATATGAATCTGAAACAGCAACCTCTTGCCTCAAAGTGAAGTGTGCTTCATCATTTCTTCCGTAATCTCTTAACATTGTTGAATTATTTTTATTTATGAGGATGATAATAAGTGGAAAGTTGAACCTGTTGATATTGATGATTTGACCATCATCTCCTCGAGTCCTCATGCTCTTCAGGGCCTCCCGAGTAGCGATGCTCAGCGCTATCACATTCAGGTTCAACACCGTCGTCCAATCTGATGTCTTTCCATCTAGAATCAAACAACAGTCATTATGTTTACTGAAGAGAGACAATACCTTCAACTTTCCCACTGTTCTGATGGCAGTATGCTACACTAGCGCCTCCTAGCAGCGCGCCTTCTGCGGGTTGGTTTCCTTTATAATAATAATTATCATTACTGCCTTGTTGGTTTCAGACCTTAGATCATTATACATTGGTTGGTGCGATCCCAAACATACCATAGAGAGTATATATATATATTATGAATACAAGTAATTACATAAATTGGAATTTAAAAAAGAAGAAGAAATTGAATGGTATATTGCACAAGAAAAATATAAATTAATGTAAATAGGCAAACATCATCGATTCAGCTGTTCTTTGTTGTTATTGATCAATTGGAATGAAGATTATTGGCGGGATCATCGTTATCCAATTTGGTTCAATACTCGAGCCTGAACTCTGACGGGATTCCAATATGAAGACATTTTGTGAATGTATTGATCCTCTCTGTCACTCCTGCAACCTTTGTTCGCATTAAGGCTGCAAATATAAGAAGGCTCACCGACCATGTTGGAGGTGATGCTAGTGCCGGCGTTATTAACAAGGATATCCACTCCTCCAAACTTTTTCTCGATGGCTCTGAAGACCTCAACAATTTCCTCCTCCTTGAACATGTCACACTTCATTGCGTGGATGGTCCCATTGGTCCTGGCCGCTAGTTCCTGGGACCACACAACATACATATATAAAATGTGTATTATTAAAGGTATCCGGACAACTCAACACAGTCACAATTCAACACTCCCTTAAAACATGATATAAAGTCATGAAAGGTAATAGGTAACATAGTTTATGTTTATAGGTTTGTTTTCATCGCTTTTGATGACTTTATATCACTTTTTAAAGGTGTGTTAAATTTTCAATTTGTTGAGTTATCATCGAACATCATAAACAAGAAAGTCATTGAAATGCAATTTTCTCCTCCTTGAACATGTCACTAGGTTTTATAAGTTTTGATCGCATTTCACTACTGTCCATGAAAATTCTCAAGTCAAACATTGACATTGTAGATGCCTGTCAATTATTTCAAATAAAAATTTCAATATTTTACTTGGTTATGAAATATTAACAAAATGTTAGCTGTCAAATGGCTATAAACACTGATTAATTTTGTACTATCATTTCGAAACCAGATTTGGTATATTAATCTATTTAATAACATATTAATATATATTACTAAATTATATTTTCTGTCTAAAAGATTTTAATCTGAATACAGAAACAGAATCAATCAATACAGAGACAATACAGAAAACCGGCAAACCTCTAATCTGAATATTGGAATGCAGATGGTAGGACTTTCTAGACGAAATTCTTCAATTCCTGATAGATTTTAACCTTGACCTGCCTAAAACGCCGTGTAAATCTTAAATATCCGAATTACATAACTTACCGCACCCACACCCCAGGCGCACCCAGTGCCCAGGCGGTGGCACCGCGATTATCGTAAAGTATTCCATAGATCACTATTTTGTGAATTGTCCCTCAGCCAAAAACATAGAAACTACCGCGATCGTCATCAATACCCCAAACAATGGTCCAATTAAATTCATCTCCGCTTACGGTCCTCCTAAAAGAAAATTAAATACTCCGGACCTGGATGAACTCCTTGGCATCCCATTTCCCACAATAATGGCATGCGACCATCATGCCAAGCAGGGGTCTTGGCACAGCCAAAAAATGAAAAACAAAGGAATGTTTCTAGCCAACTAAGTCGCCAAAAAATCACAATAAACGCCCCCGATACTCCCATTTTATTCTTCAAATGCAAACCACGATCTCGACGTATTAGATGTAATCATTATGAAAAATTGCCCTCTTCTGTACATCATCCAACCGGTAAAAAACTAACCTCCGACCACGAAACTGTTATTTTGTTTCTCTTCGACGGCTCTCTACGTTCAGAACCATCTCATCAAACCACACGCAAACAAATCCAAAAGCAAAAAAAAAACAAGGCGATAATTTTTTTAGAGTGAATACAAATCATATAACCATATTTAGCCTAAACATTTTTAGGCTAAATATGTTTGGGGTAAATATGTCTACGGTCTAGCATACCACGAGGAAGTGGAAGTATTAATGAAAGATTATGGACTACATATGGTAATGCTTAGTGAAACGTGTATTTCTGATGAAATTATCCACTCCGAAATTACATTTCCCGGTTATACCACTATCAGATGTGATTATTTCAGTCGTCATACAGGAGGATTTGTTATTTATATGTTAAATTTTTGTACATACAATAAACATAAATCTATAAATCATAATATATAAATGCACTTTTGTATCAATCTCCAAACCAAAAGATAAAATATTTTTAAAACGCCTAACCATGTACATTGAAAACGTATGTACCAGACATAAGAAACCCAAGCAGATCCTTCATAAAGATTAATCTCCCCATATTGCAGCCATGTTATCTTGCAAATAATTATACATAATATTTTTCCAACAACCATTATTATAAATTCATTATGAAAGATGTGACGGTCCTGACTTTCTACATTTCTACCTACGTTAAAATAATGATGATTTCTTCTGTCTGATCTGTAAAATGTTGTAACATCCTGGTCATTGTCCTTCGATTTTCCTAAGCTATTAGTGGCGCCCTTTAGAAGGCATACCTTAAAAGGAAACCCTAGCTAAGCCTTTCGATCCCCGTATGGAGTATACAGTAACAAGATTTTAAGTGTTATTTTCGCAATAATGCTCTTTTTCAGCGTTGTATTATCTTTTTCGGTTTTGAAATTTAAATGAAGGGGACTTCCCCTATATGAACGAGCTATTAATGCATAAGTTTGTGGTAATCCAGTTTCGTTTAAATTAGAGTGAGTGATCTCTTTACCATTGAAATTTTTTAAAACTTTTCTTATAAAACCGTGCGCTTAACCTACTCTCGTCCCCTACGGTACGCCTTACTCTAATACAGTAGTCGTCCCTTGAATTTTTTTTCTTTCCGACCTTAAATAAATCCGAGAACATGAAATAGTTTCGTTATTGCACAAATTAGTAAAGTATAGTACCGACATGCATAGAGTGTCGGTTTTCGGGGAATTCCCTGCCATCTCAGCTCCGGGGTCGCCTCCATCTGTTTTAATATATATATTAGTTTTTGTTACTTGACAATTAATCTTTTTAAAGGGAAGGAATGAGAGGGGGGGGGGGGAGAGGAGGAAGGAGAAAGGGTAAACTATATGAATGAAATATTTTTCAAACTACGTTGGCTCCTCCACTAACCAATACGATAACGGAGAATGGTGATCAGAAATCAAACATTGACTCCAACGCGGCTAGACTGTCCCCCCATAGCTGGCAACCCATTTCATAAAGGTACCCTGACCTATGCGGATAACTACGGATTTTCACGTCCGAGAGAAAACGAATTAAGTCATCACCCCATTTCCGAAATCGCTCCAACGCCCATACCTCCGGAAGATCTACTGTACTGGCTCTAGATGGAGAAGGTAATTGCATCCCATATCATGATGCTAACGCGGAAAGTGTGTCATGTAGGTTTTGTCTGATGAGACTCACCTCCCACGTGCTGTCAAACCTACATTCCACCTCAAAGAAGCTGTTGTAATTCCGCCAAGGGAGCGTTCCAGTTGGCTTACATCAGCTTCCCGGTCGACACCATTGGATAATGTAATAGCGCTGCGGACTTATCCTCACGTGATATCACGTCGTCGCCCCCTCTACGTGGATTTTACAGACACCCCAAGGTATCGCCATTCTAGACGCCCCGACAGCAAACCATGTCCCCGTTCATTACAAGGCGGCATCACAATTTTTCATTCCTCTCTCGCGAGTTAACTTTTATTGTCTTCTTAGTGTTAAAAAAAAAGAATATAACTTGTGGATGATTTATCCTTTATTAATTAATTTAAACAATACAACTTAAAATATGTAAGTACAATTTCAAAGGGAAACTATTAAGTGAACAATACGACAAGCAAGTGCTTGGATTCGATACACGGAATAGAGTGTCGTCTGGAAGCTGGAGTTGGGGTTTATATAGTCCATGCTGGTGCGATGGAGTGGGGCGTCATCTTCCTATTTTCGGGCTGCGTGTCAAAGCGTCAATGTGTCATTCTGATAATGGGGTTATTGTACCAGTGCATGTGGAACACGTGGTCTTTCTTAAATCGATCCTTTGTTTTGGGATTGCTGCGCGTGTGGCCGCGTGTTGTTTTAAGTTCATCTAAATGTTCGTTTGTTTATTAATGGTCTTCTCCAAGTAGCCGTAGAAGGGTACGTGTTTATATGTCGTTTCAGTGATTGTGATTAGAGTATATCGTCCCGGTGATTGTCCTTGTCCGGATGCAACTGCTATCCATAAACTATTAAGGTTTAATAGTTTATTTTAGGCGAGATGAAGTGCTGGTTGTAATGGGCGTGCTGCGATGTCTTCCTGTAGGTGAGGGTCGTCTTGGGTGGTTAACTCGCGCCCCTCACGCAACATGGTCCCATCAGAGGGAATAGTTTTCAACATCCCGTTAGTCCGCTCCGTCCACGATGGCAACCCCTATCACATGATAGCGTGAGAAAAAAAATCTTTCTGATTGGTCCGTATTTGTGTGATACGTTATTACAGCGTCACTATCTGTCATTAACCAACTACGAAGCTTAATCGAGGTTTAAATTCGGAAATGAGGTAAAGGTTTGCGAATGATACTACCGAGATAATATCGGACTTGTTGAGGAATCCTGAAAAATTGACATGTTGGTTTTATAAACATATTAAAATGGATAAGTGGTAATTGTTAGTCGACAGATGTCAGCATCGTTCGTTCTGAGTTAAACTGGAACACCTCAATTGGAAATGAAAAACACTTACCAAGCTCCTACCCGCTAAATAGCAACATCCTGTCGTGAATCACACGACCATTGCTCTTGGGTGGAGCGTCCCCTAATTACTACTAGATTTATCCTGAGATGGTAACCTAAAATTTTATATCTTAATCCGAGATATCTACAATATTATTTTCCTAATTTTGTTGTGTTATCCATACTACCCACCGTAATGAATGTACTTCGAACTTTCCACCTCCCAATAATCTATATTTGAATTGCCTTTCAACACCCAACACCCCTCCCTAACCTAGCAATTATTGAAATCTATCAGCTATGTCTTTTATTATGTTTAACACGTAATACCCGGAGGTTCAAAATAAAACACATGCGGCGATGGTGGGTCCAGATTGACCCGGCTGAAATGATGAAATTAAAAGGCTTTTTAAACAAAGTCACAAACAAAAATTACAATACTAGAAATGTGCCCGAATGGTTGACAACATCTGCGCGGGACTGTGAGAGACAAAGGCGGAAGGACAGAGCAAGAGATATGCTGTTTCTTCGGCTGCTCGAATTCAACTGAGAAGAAATGGAATTGTTGCGTGTTTTTATACACAATTATTCTAATAACTTCAGGGATATTATTTTGTTTATCATCAAGTTTTATATCAAGTTTATTTATAATACGGCTTTGATCGAGCCTAACACTCGCGTTCCTATACAGTTCAAGAAGACATTTAGGTATATAAATTTTCAATTATAAATTTATTTATAATCCAAGACTTTATCAAAATCCTAAAGGGAGATCTTAACACTTGCGTTTTATTTTGTTAGAGAAAACTTTTATGTATATTATTTTAATTATAAATTTATTTATAATTAAAAAAAATATATATAATTATAATATTATAATTAAATAATTAAACCGTAAAATGTATAATATACCTCATATGTATATATGTCAGCGACATGTCATTGGTACCAATTATTGTACTAACTTTTATAACTTTGTAACTATTGTCATCTATGTAATTATGTACTGTTTGTTTCTGCAATAAACAAAAATAAATAAATAATCCGTGACTTTATTAAAATCATGGAAGTTGAATAGCTCACAAATGTCCCTTACCTTGATTTTGTCTTCCCGTCGCGCGAGCCCCACCACAGTAACCCCTTTGTCCGCCAGGGCCAGTGCAGTGGCGGCCCCGATGCCCGAGCTAGCCCCCGTCACCACGGCAACCTTGCCCCCCACCTCCACTCCGCCGCACCATCCCGACCTCCCAGGAGCGCAACCAGCACCAGCGGAACAAATGACTTCATTAACACCATTGTATCTATAGAATCTGCAATTAAATTTACACTTTCGTTTTTATTTTTATTTACTTGAAATGAGTAATATTATTGACTAGCAGTTAAAAACCCGCTCCGCGGGTTTTTTTCTGCTAGGCCCTGCGGGCGGCACTTGGTTGGGCTTCGCCCAGTTTAAGTGATACTAACAATAGTTATATTTAATAGGTAGATATTAGGTCATTCACAGAGAGAGGGTGAGTATATATTGTTAAAACACGGAACAGGAAGGCGTTTAGGCATAATAAGAATGACAGTTGTTCGGGTAAAACTTTACCTTTCCCGAATAATTGCCTAAATGGCTAAAGGTAAATTAATATAGGTAAATATTCGGAATCGCTGGACACGGAAAATAGGAAATATTTTTAAATAATACCTTCTGATTTACCTTAATTACTATAAAAGGAATCGAACAGCATTTGGGAAAATTTTAATTTTAGCTTTTTAATTTTTAATTACGTAAAATGAAAATTCGCTTTCGCTGTATGGGATGACAGCCTGAATAATTTCTGTTGATAACATTTTCTTTTGTCGGTATTCCTGAAATGAGCGGCTAGAGACAATTGAAAAACGTAAATTAAAAAAATATAATGTAATACAATATTCCGGCAAAATAGTGCCTACTTAGCACAAATGATTTTTTGACTATTATTTTATTTAACCTCACCTATAATAAAATAACCTAACCTATAATAATCCAGCCTAACCTATGTCCTAACCTAACCTAAAATAATCCAACCTAAGCTATATACTATCCTAACCTATAATAATCTAACCTGACCTAAGCTTACCTCACCTATAATAATCCAACCTAACCTAACCTATATCCTAACCTAACCCATAATAATCCAATCTAGCCTAACCCAACCTAACCTAACCGAACCAATCCTAACCTAACCTATCCTAACCTAACCTAACCTATACAAATCCAACCTAACCTATAATAACCCAACCTAACCTAACCCATAATAACCCAAACTAACGTTACCTAACCTAACATAACCTGACTTATCCTCACCTATAATAATCCAACTTAATCTAACCTTATCTATAAACTAACTTGAACTATACTAATCCAACCTAATCTAACCTCACCTAGCATAACCCAACATAGCCTATCCTAACCTATAATAACCTTTTTTTAAATATTTCCTTACTTGTAAAAGAAACCAAAATACCAAAATAATATTTGCATAGAGTAAATTATGGTAAAATTATTTGAATTCGACCAATCAGAGGGCCCAGACCGTCCAGACGATCGCATAATAATATTATAGATGCCATTGCAAAGTTTAAATAAACTTACAGAAGAAATCTATTTAAAAAACGCTTTTTAATGGTCAAGTAATTTTGCATATTTAAATATTCGCGCCAGCCACTTTCGGTTCGTTCTTTCACCGCCAGAGGAGCGCTCTGTCGGCTATCTATTGACACGGTGCGTATCGGCCATGTTGAATGAACGCGTGCTTTTTTCGTCAAACGTCAAACGTAATCACGTAATTGTGGATATTTTTCACTGTAATGTTATTAATCCAATGGATCATGATTTTTCTAAAACATATTTTCTTCGATATTATCCAAAAATTGTATGAGCAGAAACGATATTTTTGAATAAATATCGTATTACATGTGGCGATTCTATTTCAATATGAAATCGTGTCTTAATCTTTAAAGTCTTATTAAAACACAATTTGAATTTGACCAATCACAGGGCCTACATCGTCCAGACGCTGGGACAATAATACTATTAGATTCTTTGGAAACAACATATCTCAGTTTTCATCTTGGCAATTCAAGATTATTTTAATTGTAATATAAATTAAATGAGTTACATTTAGTACATATATTTAAAAAAAATTATATTAGGTAATATTTGGTCACGCATAGCGAACTGTCAATATATATGCAGACCCTTTCGATATATTTAAAACCTCTTCATCGTACATCAAAGCAAATATAATTAGTTGTTTATATAACTGATATGTTTCTGTATTATGTTTGCGAAATAAAACTAACAAGTTTCTGTTTATGTTTGTAAAATTACAAGTATTTATTGTACTGATACGTATTATATGTGTGTACTGACATGTATTTCTGTATGATGTTTGTAAGTTTTTGACATATAATTATGTTTGTAAAATAACATCTAGGTATCTATATTGTACCGATATGATATTTCTGTATGAGGTTTGGTAATTTTTCGACATGTGTTATGTTTGTAAAAGCCTTATGGGCGTTAAATAATAAATACATGTTTTGTGTAAAATAATATATATTTTTTTTAAATAATTATTTTTTTATTTGTATGTTCTGATTGGTTGATAATACAGCGTAATTGGGGAAAGGACATGATTAACTGGGGGTAAAGTGCACAACCTTCGGGAGGTGATTCTACATAATGGTAAGTTAGTAGAAGTAAAAAAGTTGTGGGGTTGTGATTTTGAATGTATTTTTAAAAACTTTTCTTCAATAATTGCAGTATCTTTTTGTGGCATTATTTTAACTTCATTTAACTTTGTAAATACAATATTAAATCAAAAAGGATCATCATGCTTCCAAAACAAATGGTTTCTTCGTCAGGATAAACATGATATTGTTATTACTGTTTTTTACAGTTAGAGAAATAATTTCAGTGTGCGTTTACTTCTTAAAAGATTGCATTTTTTACGTGATTAGTGCAACTTTTGCATTTCTCCACTAAAAGTGTAATTACCCTTGGTGAATGACCTTATAATATTATTAACTATACAAAAGGTATTTCTAAAACCTCCAACAGGCATTCAACGTTACAAAGACAAGATTCCAAATCTTCAGTTACCTCCATAACTTGTTGGGGAACATGGCTTGACGCAGCTATATTTATGCTAACAATTACGACAAATGTAAAATAGTAAAAATGATTAGTTTTCAGACAATCTTTGATAATTCTGTTTTTTTTTATTTTTGTATAAAAATGTTAACGAAAATATATAAAAAAATATTTTTTACATTAAATAATAATACTATAATAATTAAAAGTTATCTAATCAAACAGTATTCCTACCTGCTACTAGCTGCTCCTAGCTGCTTCTAGAACTGAACTTGAATGTGAACCAACCGATAACTGTGAACGTATTTATTCGGTTTGATGCAGCTCTTGAAACTGGTTTAACCCATTGGTTCTCGAGCAAGTTAACTCTATTCCTCTCAACTCTCTTTACGTGTTATTTAATGGAGGTCCCCGTTAAACGCTGGTTCTAGGTGCGTTTAAGCTTTCCATAAAATTGTAATAAGCTCACAAGCTTAACAACATGACATTTGTCCTCTTCTGCTGATTCGTTCAAAAGCTGAAACGGACTAAGAATGGGCATTTAACAGGAACCTTTCAACTTAACAAAAACAAATTGCCACTGAATGCCCTATTTGATGAGTTTGTCACACCCGAATTTTCGCGAAACAACTGGGCCTAATGTGGCTAGTGTTCGGCCACAAATGCACAAACTGTACATTAGGTACTATTCCCATCTTATTTTTTACCAATCCATTGGGTTTGTATTCATTTGGTCCCCAATTTGCACACAAAATAGGAACGAGTTACTAAAACAATATGTTTTAGTTCAAGGATACAATCAGGATACGGAGGGTTAAAGATATAATTGAAGTACCTATCAACGTTCTGACTGGTGATTAGAGATTACACTGCTACTCAAATGGTGGTCCGTGACCAACATCATAGTACAAAACTATTAAACAATACATGTTTACAACAATTCTTTAAAAAAATTGCCAAGGTTCTGTTAATTAGGTAAGGTTAGGTTTTTTTTACAAGAAAAGCTTGTAGATTTGATTACATTACTTTATCGTCCATTTTGAAATTAAACTAGTTGGTGAGTTCGAATTTTCTTCCGTTGTGATCTTATTACCCTTTTCAGATATATATGACGTTTTTACACATTTTGCATGGTTTTTCAATATTTTTCGACCATTTACGATGTTTTAGACCATTTTCCATGTTTTATCACAATTTAACATAAAAATAAGGTTTTTCTGCAATTTTCTAGGTTTTACAACAATTTTACATATAAGCAACGTTTTTTTACAATTTTTGAGGTTTATATGAAGTTTTGACACATTTTGAATCGTTTTTCAATATTTTTCAGTGTTTTTCGACGATTTACGATTTTTTAGACCAATTACCATGTTGTATCACAATTTAAAACAAAAATAATGTTTTTTTTACAATTTTTGAGGTTTTATGACGTTTTTACACATTTTCATTGATTTTTTTAACATTTTTCAGTGTTTTTCGACGATTTGCGATGTTTTGGACCATTTTTAATGTTTTATCACAATTTAACACAAAATTAAGGTTTTTCTGCAATTTTCTAGGTTTTAAAAAAACATTTTACACATAAGCAACGTTTTTCTACAATTTTGAGGTTTATATGAATTTTTGACACATTTTGAATCGTTTTTCAATATTTTTCAGTGTATTTCGACGATTGACGATTTTTTAGACCATTTTCCATGTTTTATCACAATTTAAAACAAAAATAACGTTTTTTTACAATTTTTGATGTTTATGACGTTTTTACACATATTTTTTTAACATTTTTCAGTGTTTTTCGACGATTTTTGAGGTTTTATAGAAATTTTTACACATATTGCATGGTTTTTCAATAGTTTTTAGAGTTTTTCGACGATTTACGATGTTTTAGACTATTTTCCATGTTTCATGACAATTTCACACAAAAGTGAGGTTTTTCTGCAATTTTCGAAGTTTAACAACAATTTTACACAAAAGCAACGTTTTTCTACAATTTTTGAGGTTTATATGAAGTTGTTTTTTTTTTCGACGATTAACGATATATTAGACCATTTTCCATCTTTTATCACAAATTAACACAAAAATAAGGTTTTTCTGCAATTTTTCAGGTTTTACCACAATTTTACCCAAAAATAACGTTTTTCTACAATTTTTAAGGTTTATGTAACGTTTTAACACATTTTGCATGGTTTTTCAATATTTTCAGTGTTAATCGACGATTTACCATGTTTAAGACCATTTTTCACGTTTTATCACAATTTAACACGAATGCAAGGTTTTTCTGCAATTTTCTAGGTTTTTCAACAATTTTACACATAAGCAACGTTTTTTTTTTAAATTTTGAGGTTTTTTGACGTTTTAACAGATTTTTATTGATTTTTTTAATATTTATCAGTGTTTTTCAACGATTTACGATGTTTTAGACCTTTTTTCAAGTTTTACGACAATTTTACACATAAGCAACGTTTTTCTACAATTTTTGAGGTTTGTATGACGTTTTTACACATTTTGCATGGTTTTTCAATATTTTTCGGTTTTTTTCGACGATTTACAATGTTTTAGACCATTTTCCATGTTTTATCACAATTAAACACAAAAGCAACGTTTTTCTACAATTTTTGGGGTAAATATGAATTTTTACACATTCTGCATGGTTTTTCAATATTTTTCAGTGTTTTTCGACGATTTACAATGTTTCAGACCAATTTTCATGTTTTATCACAATTTAACATAAAAGCAATATTTTTCTACAATTTTTGAGGTTTATATGAAGTTGTTACTTATTTTGCATGGTTTTTCAAGATTTACGTTAATTTACGATGTTTTAGACCATTTTTCATGTTTTATCACAATTTAACAAAAAAAAAGGTTTTTCAGAAATTTTCTAGGTTTTACAACAATTTTACATATAAGCAACGTTTTCTACAATTTTTGAGGTTTATATGAAGTTTTGACACATTTTGAATCGTTTTTCAATATTTTTCAGTGTTTTTCGACGATTTACGATTTTTTAGACCATTTTCCATGTTTTATCACAATTGAAAACAAAAATAACGTTTTTTTACAATTTTTGAGGTTTTACGACAATTTTACCAAATAATAACCTTTTTCTACAATTTTTAAGGTTTGTGTAACATTTTTACACATTTTGCGTGGTTTTTCAATATTTTCAGTGTTGTTCGACGATTTACGATGTTTCAGACCATTTTTCACGTTTCAACACAATTTAACACGAATGCAAGGTTTTTTTGCAATTTTCTAGGTTTGACAACAATTTTACACATAAGCAACGTATTTTTACAATTTTTGAGGTTTTTTCACGTTTTTACAGATTTTTATTTATTTTTTTAATATTTTTCAGTGTTTTTCGACGATTTACGATGTTTTAGACCTTTTTTCATGTTTTACCACAATTTCACACAAAAACAAGGTTTTTCTGCAATTTTATAGGTTTTTCAACAATTTTACACATAAGCAACGTTTTTTTTTAAATTTTGAGGTTTTTTGACGTTTTAACAGATTTTTATTGATTTTTTCAATATTTTTCAGTGTTTTTCGACGATTTACGATGTTTTAGACCTTTTTTCATGTTTTACTACAATTTCACACAAAAACAAGGTTTTTCTGCAATTTCTAGGTTTTACATTAATTTTACACATAAACAACGTTTTTCTACAATTTTTGAGGTTTATATGAAGTTTTGACACATTTCGCATCGTTTTTCAATATTTTTCAGTGTTTTTCGACGATTTACGATGATTTAGACCATTTTCCATGTTTTATCACAATTAAACATAAAAATAAGGTTTTTCTGCAATTTTTCAGGTTTTACTACAATTTTACACAAAAGCAACGATTTTCTACTATTTTTGAGTATTTTTTGAAGTTTTTACACATTTTGCATGGTTTTTCAATATCTTTCATTGTTTTTCGACGATTTACGATGTTTCAGATCATTATCTATTTTTTACAACAATTTCACACAAAACTGAGGTTTTTCTGCAATTTTCTTGGTTCTACAACAATTTTACACATTATTAACGTTTTTCTACAATTTTTGAGGTTAATAGGAAGTTTTGACACATTTTTATTGATTTTTTAACATTTTTCAGTGTTTTTCGACGATATGCGATGTTTTAGACCATTTTCCATGTTTAATCACAATTAAACATGAAAATAAGGTTTTTCTGCAATTTTTCAGGTTTTACCACAATTTTACACAAAAGCAACGTTTTTCTACTATTTTTGAGTATTTTATGAAGTTTTTACACATTTTGCATGGTTTTTCATTATCTTTCAGTGTTTTACGACGATTTACGATGGTATAGACTACTTTCCATGTTTTATCACAATTTCACACAAAAATAACGTTTTTGTACAATTTTTGAGGTTTTTTGACGTTTATACACATTTTTATTGATTTTTTTAATATTTTTCAGTGTTTTTCGACGATTTACGATGTTTTAGACCTTTTTTCATGTTTTACCACAATTTCACACAAAAACAAGGTTTTTCGGCAATTTTCAAGGTTTTACATTAATTTTACACATAAACAACGTTTTTCTACAATTTTTGAGGTTTATATATGAAGTTTTGACACATTTCGCATCGTTTTTCAATATTTTTCAGTGTTTTTCGACGATTTACGATGGTTTAGGTTATTTTCCATGTTTTATCACAATTTAACACAAAAATAACGTTTTTGTACAATTTTTGAGGTTTTTTGACGTTTTTACACATTTTTATTGATTTTTTACCATTTTTCAGTGTTTTTCGACGATTTGCGATGTTTTAGACCATTTTCCATGTTTGATCACAATTAAACATAAAAATAAGGTTTTTCTGCAATTTTTCAGGTTTTACTACAATTTTACACAAAAGCAACGATTTTCTACTATTTTTGAGTATTTTTTGAAGTTTTTACACGTTTTGCATAGTTTTTCAATATCTTTCAGTGTTTTTCGACGATTTACGATGGTTTGGACTATTTTCCATGTTTTAACACAATTTAACACAAAAATAACGTTTTTGTACAATTTTTGAGGTTTTTTGACGTTTTTACACGTTTTTATTGATTTTTTAACATTTTTCAGTGTTTTTCGACGATTTGCGATGTTTTAGACCATTTTCCATGTTTTACCACAA
>JAIUSX010000373.1:0-76397 GCA_026573805.1 Hesperophylax magnus | reverse complement strand
TTTGCAAATATTTTTATTGATTTCGCTTAATATTATGAATCAATCCACGATTCCGAAATTTAAGCCAGTTTGGTCATACAGAACCAGATAAAATAGATTTTAATGTTCGAACCTAAGTCTTAAAATAGTTTCCGAAAGAATTATGATTTTTCCAGAAACGCGACTTTTTGAAAATATTGTAAATGATTTCGCTTAAAACCATAATTTTAACAAAGAATCCAAATTTTCACCACGTTGAGCTCCTTGGTTCCAGAAAAAACCGGTTTAAAAAATGGACCCCAAGTCTTCAAATGGTGATTGTAAATCTGATGAATTTTTTAGAAATCCTACTTTTTGCAAATATTTTTATTGATTCCGCTTGAGACCATGATTTTAAACACTTTTTCGAAATTTCAGCCCGTTCGGCGCCATAGAACCAGAAAAAATGGCATTTTAAGTTCGAACCCAAGTCTTCAAATGGTGCCCGTAAGCCGGATGATTTTTCTAGAAATGCTACTTTTTGCAAACATTTTTATTGATTCCGCTTGAGACCATGATTCAAACCAGTTTTACAAAATTTCAGCCCGTTCGGCGCCATAGAACCAGAAAAAATGGCATTTTAATTTCGAATCCCCGTAAGCGGGATGATTTTTCTAGAAATGCCCTTTTTTACATATATTATTATTGATTCCGCTTGAGACCATGATAATAACAAGTTTTCGAAAATTTCTGGCCGTTCGGCGCCATAGAACAAGAAAAATTGGCATTTTAAGTTCGAACCCAAGTCTTCAAATGGTGCCCGTAAGCCTGATGATTTTTCTAGAAATGATACTTTTTGCCAGTATTTTTATTGATTTCGCTTAAGATTATGAATCAAACCACGATTCCGAAATTTTAGCCAGTTTGGTCAGACAGAACCAGAAAAAATAGATTTTAATGTTCGAACCTCAGACTTTAAATAGTGTCCGAAAGAATTATCATTTTTCCAGAAACGCGACTTTTTGAAAATATTGTAAATGATTTCGCTTGAAACCATAATTTTAACCAAGAATCCAAATTTTCACCCCGTTGAGCTCCTTGGAACCAGAAAAAAACGGCTTAAAAAATCGAACCCAAGTCTTCAAATGGTGCCCGTAAATCTGATGAATTTTCTAGAAATGCTACTTTTTGCAAATATTTTTATTGATTCCGCTTGAGACCATAATTTTAACAAATTTTTAAAAATTTCAGTCCGTTTGACGCCATAGAACCAGAAAAAATGGCATTTTAAGTTCGAACCCAAGTCTTCAAATGGTGCCCGTAAGCCTGATGATTTTTCTAGAAATGCTACTTTTTGCAAATATTTTTATTTATTCCAATTGAGACCATGATTCAAACCAGTTTTCCAAAATTTCAGCCCGTTCGGCGCCATAGAACCAGAAAAAATGGCATTTTAATTTCGAATCCCCGTAAGCGTGATGATTTTTCTAGAAATGCTCTTTTTCACATATATAATTATTGATTCCGCTTGAGACCATGATTATAACCAGTTTTCGAAAATTTCAGTCCGTTCGGCGCAATAGAACAAGAAAAAATGGAATTTTAGGTTCGAACCCAAGTCTTCAAATGGTGCCCGTAAGCCTGATGATTTTTCTAGAAATGCTTCTTTTTGCAAATATTTTTATTGATTCCGCTTGAGATTATGAATCAAACCACGATTCCGAAATATTAGCAAGTTTGGTCAGACAGAACCAGAAAAAATAGATTTTAATGTTCGAACCTCAGTCTTTAAATAGTGTCCGTAAGAATTATCATTTTTCTAGAAACGCGACTTTTTGAAAATATTGTAAATGATTTCGCTTGAAACCATAATTTAAACCAAGAATCCTAATTTTCACCACGTTGAGCTCCTTGGAACCAGAAAAAGACGCTTTAAAAAATCGAACCCAAGTTTTCAAATGGTGCCCGTTAAACTGATGAATTTTCTAGAAATGCTACTTTTGCAAATATTTTTATTGATTCCGCTTGAGACCATGATTCAAACCAGTTTTCCAAAATTTCATCCCGTTCGGCGACATAGAACAAGAAAAATTGGCATTTTAAGTTCGAACCCAAGTCTTCAAATGGTGCCCGTAAGCCTGATGATTTTTCTAGAAATGCTACTATTTGCAAATATTTTTATTGATTTCGCTTAAGATTATGAATCAAACCACGATTCCGAAATTTAAGCCAGTTTGGTCATACAGAACCAGATAAAATAGATTTTAATGTTCGAACCTAAGTCTTAAAAAAGTGTCCGTTAGAATTATGATTTTTCCAGAAACGCGACTTTTTGAAAATATTGTAAATGATTTCGCTTAAAACCATAATTTTAACAAAGAATCCAAATTTTCACCACGTTGAGCTCCTTGGATCCAGAAAAAACCGGTTTAAAAAATCGACCCCAAGTCTTCAAATGGTGACCGTAAATCTGATGAATTTTTTAGAAATGCTACTTTTTGAAAATATTTTTATTGATTCCGCTTGAGACCATGATTTTAAACACTTTTTCGAAATTTCAGCCCGTTCGGCGCCATAGAACCAGAAAAAATGGCATTTTAAGTTCGAACCCAAGTCTTCAAATGGTGCCCGTAAGCCGGATGATTTTTCTAGAAATGCTACTTTTTGCAAATATTTTTATTGATTCCGCTTGTGACCATGATTTTAAACACTTTTTCGAAATTTCAGCCCGTTCGGCGCCATAGAACCAGAAAAAATGGCATTTTAATTTCGAATCCCCGTAAGCGTGATGATTTTTCTAGAAATGCTCTTTTTCACATATGTTATTATTGATTCCGCTTGAGACCATGATTATAACCAGTTTTCGAAAATTTCAGTCCGTTCGGCGCCATAGAACAAGAAAAAATGGAACTTTAAGTTCGAACCCAAGTCTTCAAATGGTGCCCGTAAGCCTGATGATTTTTCTAGAAATGCTACTTTTTGCAAATATTTTTATTGATTTCGCTCAATATTATGATTCAAACCACGATTCCGAAATTTAAGCCAGTTTGGTCACACAGAACCAGAAAAAATAGATTTTAATGTTCGAACCTCAGGCTTTAAATAGTGTCCGAAAGAATTATCATTTTTCCAGAAACGCGACTTTTTGAAAATATTGTAAATGATTTTTGGTTGAAACCATAATTTTAACCAAGAATCCAAATTTTCACCCCGTTGAGCTCCTTGGAACCAGAAAAAAACGGCTTAAAAAATCGAACCCAAGTCTTCAAATGGTGCCCGTTAATCTGATGAATTTTCTAGAAATGCTTCTTTTTGCAAATATTTTTATTGATTTCGCTTAATATTATGAATCAATCCACGATTCCGAAATTTAAGCCAGGTTGGTCATACAGAACCAGATAAAATAGATTTTAATGTTCGAACCTAAGTCTTAAAATAGTGTCCGTAAGAATTATGATTTTTCCAGAAACGCGACTTTTTGAAAATATTTTAAATGATTTCGCTTAAAACCATAATTTTAACAAAGAATCCAAATTTTCACCACGTTGAGCTCCTTGGTTCCAGAAAAAACCGGTTTAAAAAATCGACCCCAAGTCTTCAAATGGTGACCGTAAATCTGATGAATTTTTAGAAATGCTACTTTTTGAAAATATTTTTATTGATTCCGCTTGAGACCATGATTTTAAACACTTTTTCGAAATTTCAGCCCGTTCGGCGCACATAGAACCAGAAAAAATGGCATTTTAAGTTCGAACCCAAGTCTTCAAATGGTGCCCGTAAGCCGGATGATTTTTCTAGAAATGCTACTTTTTGCAAATATTTTTATTGATTCCGCTTGAGATCATGATTCGAACCAGTTTTACAAAATTTCAGCCCGTTCGGCGCCATAGAACCAGAAAAAATGGCATTTTAATTTCGAATCCCCGTAAGCGGGATGATTTTTCTAGAAATGCCCTTTTTTACATATATTATTATTGATTCCGCTTGAGACCATGATAATAACAAGTTTTCGAAAATTTCTGGCCGTTCGGCGCCATAGAACAAGAAAAATTGGCATTTTAAGTTCGAACCCAAGTCTTCAAATGGTGCCCGTAAGCCTGATGATTTTTCTAGAAATGATACTTTTTGCCAATCTTTTTATTGATTTCGCTTAAGATTATGAATCAAACCACGATTCCGAAATTTTAGCCAGTTTGGTCAGACAGAACCAGAAAAAATAGATTTTAATGTTCGAACCTCAGACTTTAAATAGTGTCCGAAAGAATTATCATTTTTCCAGAAACGCGACTTTTTGAAAATATTGTAAATGATTTTTGGTTGAAACCATAATTTTAACCAAGAATCCAAATTTTCACCCCGTTGAGCTCCTTGGAACCAGAAAAAAACGGCTTAAAAAATCGAACCCAAGTCTTCAAATGGTGCCCGTTAATCTGATGAATTTTCTAGAAATGCTACTTTTTGCAAATATTTTTATTGATTTCGCTTAATATTATGAATCAATCCACGATTCCGAAATTTAAGCCAGTTTGGTCATACAGAACCAGATAAAATAGATTTTAATGTTCGAACCTAAGTCTTAAAATAGTTTCCGAAAGAATTATGATTTTTCCAGAAACGCGACTTTTTGAAAATATTGTAAATGATTTCGCTTAAAACCATAATTTAAACAAAGAATCCAAATTTTCACCACGTTGAGCTCCTTGGTTCCAGAAAAAACCGGTTTAAAAAATGGACCCCAAGTCTTCAAATGGTGATTGTAAATCTGATGAATTTTTAGAAATCCTACTTTTTGCAAATATTTTTATTGATTCCGCTTGAGACCATGATTTTAAACACTTTTTCGAAATTTCAGCCCGTTCGGCGCCATAGAACCAGAAAAAATGGCATTTTAAGTTCGAACCCAAGTCTTCAAATGGTGCCCGTAAGCCGGATGATTTTTCTAGAAATGCTACTTTTTGCAAACATTTTTATTGATTCCGCTTGAGACCATGATTCAAACCAGTTTTACAAAATTTCAGCCCGTTCGGCGCCATAGAACCAGAAAAAATGGCATTTTAATTTCGAATCCCCGTAAGCGGGATGATTTTTCTAGAAATGCCCTTTTTTACATATATTATTATTGATTCCGCTTGAGACCATGATAATAACAAGTTTTCGAAAATTTCTGGCCGTTCGGCGCCATAGAACAAGAAAAATTGGCATTTTAAGTTCGAACCCAAGTCTTCAAATGGTGCCCGTAAGCCTGATGATTTTTCTAGAAATGATACTTTTTGCCAGTATTTTTATTGATTTCGCTTAAGATTATGAATCAAACCACGATTCCGAAATTTTAGCCAGTTTGGTCAGACAGAACCAGAAAAAATAGATTTTAATGTTCGCACCTCAGACTTTAAATAGTGTCCGAAAGAATTATCATTTTTCCAGAAACGCGACTTTTTGAAAATATTGTAAATGATTTCGCTTGAAACCATAATTTTAACCAAGAATCCAAATTTTCACCCCGTTGAGCTCCTTGGAACCAGAAAAAAACGGCTTAAAAAATCGAACCCAAGTCTTCAAATGGTGCCCGTAAATCTGATGAATTTTCTAGAAATGCTACTTTTTGCAAATATTTTTATTGATTCCGCTTGAGACCATAATTTTAACAACTTTTTAAAAATTTCAGTCCGTTTGGCGCCATAGAACCAGAAAAAATGGCATTTTAAGTTCGAACCCAAGTCTTCAAATGGTGCCCGTAAGCCTGATGATTTTTCTAGAAATGCTACTTTTTGCAAATATTTTTATTTATTCCAATTGAGACCATGATTCAAACCAGTTTTCCAAAATTTCAGCCCGTTCGGCGCCATAGAACCAGAAAAAATGGCATTTTAATTTCGAATCCCCGTAAGCGTGATGATTTTTCTAGAAATGCTCTTTTTCACATATATAATTATTGATTCCGCTTGAGACCATGATTATAACCAGTTTTCGAAAATTTCAGTCCGTTCGGCGCAATAGAACAAGAAAAAATGGAATTTTAGGTTCGAACCCAAGTCTTCAAATGGTGCCCGTAAGCCTGATGATTTTTCTAGAAATGCTTCTTTTTGCAAATATTTTTATTGATTCCGCTTGAGATTATGAATCAAACCACGATTCCGAAATATTAGCAAGTTTGGTCAGACAGAACCAGAAAAAATAGATTTTAATGTTCGAACCTCAGTCTTTAAATAGTGTCCGTAAGAATTATCATTTTTCTAGAAACGCGACTTTTTGAAAATATTGTAAATGATTTCGCTTGAAACCATAATTTAAACCAAGAATCCTAATTTTCACCACGTTGAGCTCCTTGGAACCAGAAAAAGACGCTTTAAAAAATCGAACCCAAGTTTTCAAATGGTGCCCGTTAAACTGATGAATTTTCTAGAAATGCTACTTTTGCAAATATTTTTATTGATTCCGCTTGAGACCATGATTCAAACCAGTTTTCCAAAATTTCATCCCGTTCGGCGACATAGAACAAGAAAAATTGGCATTTTAAGTTCGAACCCAAGTCTTCAAATGGTGCCCGTAAGCCTGATGATTTTTCTAGAAATGCTACTTTTTGCAAATATTTTTATTGATTTCGCTTAAGATTATGAATCAAACCACGATTCCGAAATTTAAGCCAGTTTGGTCATACAGAACCAGATAAAATAGATTTTAATGTTCGAACCTAAGTCTTAAAAAAGTGTCCGTTAGAATTATGATTTTTCCAGAAACGCGACTTTTTGAAAATATTGTAAATGATTTCGCTTAAAACCATAATTTTAACAAAGAATCCAAATTTTCACCACGTTGAGCTCCTTGGATCCAGAAAAAACCGGTTTAAAAAATCGACCCCAAGTCTTCAAATGGTGACCGTAAATCTGATGAATTTTTTAGAAATGCTACTTTTTGCAAATATTTTTATTGATTCCGCTTGAGACCATGATTCAAACCAGTTTTTCAAAATTTCAGCCCGTTCGGCGCCATAGAACCAGAAAAAATGGCATTTTTATTTCGAATCCCCGTAAGCGTGATGATTTTTCTAGAAATGCCCTTTTTTACATATATTATTATTGATTCCGCTTGAGACCATGATAATAACAAGTTTTCGAAAATTTCCTGCCGTTCGGCGCCATAGAACAAGAAAAATTGTCATTCTAAGTTCGAACCCAAGTCTTCAAATGGTGCCCGTAAGCCTGATGATTTTTCTAGAAATGATACTTTTTGCCAATATTTTTATTGATTTCGCTTAAGATTATGAATCAAACCACGATTCCGAAATTTTAGCCAGTTTGGTCAGACAGAACCAGAAAAAATAGATTTTAATGTTCGAACCTCAGACTTTAAATAGTGTCCGTAAGAATCTTCATTTTTCCAGAAACGCGACTTTTTGAAAATATTGTAAATGATTTCGCTTGAAACCATAATTTTAACCAAGAATCCAAATCTTCACCCCGTTGAGCTCCTTGGAACCAGAAAAAAACGGCTTAAAAAATCGAACCCAAGTCTTCAAATGGTGCCCGTAAATCTGATGAATTTTCTAGAAATGCTACTTTTTGCAAATATTTTTATTGATTCCGCTTGAGACCATAATTTTAACAACTTTTTAAAAATTTCAGCCCGTTCGGCGCCATAGAACCAGAAAAAATGGCATTTTAAGTTCGAACCCAAGTCTTCAAATGGTGCCCGTAAGCCTGATGATTTTTCTAGAAATGCTACTTTTTGCAAATATTTTTATTTATTCCAATTGAGACCATGATTCAAACCAGTTTTCCAAAATTTCAGCCCGTTCGGCGCCATAGAACCAGAAAAAATGGCATTTTAATTTCGAATCCCCGTAAGCGTGATGATTTTTCTAGAAATGCTCTTTTTCACATATATTATTGTGGTGTATGTGTGTAAGGGGGACAGTATGAGAGCGAGACAGCGAGTACGAGACGTATATAAGAGATCGTATGAGCGGGAATGAGCCTCTCAGTCCAGAACCGTGATAGTCTTCTTTCAAATAAATATTATAATACAAGCATTGTTATTATTGAGTATGTAGAGTTAACATACGTTACAGTGGCGCAGCACGGTAGTTCGTAAATTATTAAAAGTTTACGGAGAATCAGATGATTCAAGAAGATTATTCGAATTTTTGGTGATCACAGTATAGTCTGGCGCTTTTGGGCGTTGGATCGCTAAATTTTGAAGGAAGAAGAAGAATAATAGAAGGCTATCAAATTGGAGAATTCACACGCAGCCGAGGCGAGCACGCAGATCGGGCCGGGCAAATTGCGCGGTAAAAACGCAATTTTACACGTGTGTGGGAGCCGACATTGCAACATTTTGTCGAGAGTACACCGTTACACGGGGTACGCAGAAGATCCAGGATCAAGATCGGCATCAAGGGTGAATTGGCCGGAATCCGGGACCGGGGTTCTGTCGCTACAGCGGGAAGGAAGACCTTGGAAGGTGATCGTGTCCGCAGCTGAAGGGAGACGGAGCTAGAAAAGGGTGCTGAGACGTTGGTGATTCACAGGCTCAGGGCAGGGGCTCGGAGCATAACCTCTGGAAGGGCTGAGATACGTATATTTTATTCAACTTGTTTCAGTTCTTCTCCCAATGGAGGCGATTTGTAAGAATTTGGGGACGTTCTGTTACAGAACGGGAGACTGGTCATTGTTCAGGGAACGATATGATCAGGCCCTCATTTTAAATGATGATAAGTTGTTGTCACCAGAACGCAAAAGAGCATTTTTGCTGAGTTGCCTCACGGAAGAAACTTTCTCTCTATTATGTGATTTATGTTTTCCAAAAAAGGTTTCTGTTTGTTCTTTTGAAGATTTATGTAAATTATTTGATTCACATTGCAAACCAGTTAAAAATATTTTTGAGTCTCGTGAATTATTTTATAAATGTGAACAGTTTCCTAGCGAATCCGTTAAAGATTACGCGGCTAGATTGAGAGGGTTAAGTTTATCTTGTAATTTTGAGCTGAGATTGGAACCATGTTTAAAGGACATATTCGTTATTGGGATTTTTAATGAAAAATTGAAACACAAGCTATTCGTAGAGGCAATCAATACTTCTTTTACGGATTGCATTAATCTAGCGGCGACGTGGGAACATGTTTTGGCTTTTAAAAAAGTAAATCCGAATTTAAATGTTGTTCATAAGGAAAGCGAGTATTTCCATAAATCCAGGAAAGATAGTCCTTCCAGGAATAAAAATTCAATGCGGAGTAAATCACCGGTTAATGGTACGTTAAAAACTTGTTTTTTGTGTGGAAAAAAAAATCATTTGCAAAGAGATTGCTGGAAAAAATTTTTGTGTAATCATTGTAACAAATCGGGTCATCCTAGTAATTTGTGTAAATACAATAAAAATTATGTAGGTACTAAAAATAAACGGTTGAATTCGGTGTTCGTGGTTAATAATAATGTGGGGCCGGAACCCACATATATAGATTTGTTAATTGGTAACATAATATTGCCGGCGTTGGTAGATACGGGAGCTGCGATAAACGCGATACCATATGAAGTGTATTTAAGATATTTTGTTTCTTACGATTTAGAAAAGTATAATGTTCATTTGTCAGGGTATGACGGAACGCAGTTAAATGTTTTAGGTAAAGTGAATTTAGAGGTGTCATTTTTAGGTAAAAGTGCGAAAATACAGTTCGTAATAATTAAAAATGGTAATTCTACAATAGTTGGTAGAGATTTTTTACAAGTTTTCGGTATCGGATTAAGTGGAATAAATTCTGTAAAATTCAGTGAGATTAATTGTGATAATCATCTTGTTTTTCGTGAAAGTTTAAAGAAGAAATATGCTCATGTTTTTTCAGAAAAATCGGGTAGGCTTAAAAATTATGAGGCAAACATTGAAGTTAATTCGGACTTTAGGCCAAAGTTTGTAAATCCGAGGCCATTACCTTTTAGTTTACGTGAGAAAGTAGAGATAGAGTTACAGAGAATGTTGCATGAAGACATTATTGAAAAGGTAGAAATAAGCGATATTGCAAGCCCGATTGTTGTTGTAAAAAAGAAAGACGCTTCAATTAGGATTTGTACTGATTTCAAAACAACATTGAATCCTATGTTAGCGAAGTTGAAATACCCACTACCTCGTATTGACGATTTAATTTCATCTCTGAATGGTGCAAAATATTTTGCTAAGATAGACTTACGAAATGCATTTGGACAAATTTCATTGAACGAAAAGTCTAGAAAATTATGTGTGATTAGTACGCATATAGGTTTATTTGCATATAAAGTATTGCCTTTTGGCTTAAGCACGAGTCCGGCCATCTTTATGCAAGTCATTACGGCGATAGTTGGTGGACTTAGGAACGTTCGTGTATTTTTAGATGATCTACTTTTATTTGGGAATTCTAAAGAGGAATTATTTTCTATTTGTGAAGCAGTACTTAGCAAGTTAAGTGATTGCGGATTAACTATTAATGAAAATAAGTGTTCTTTTCTAGAAACAGAGATAGAATATTTAGGTTATAGAATTTCGCAGAAAGGAGTTATGCCTTTAGAAAATAAAATATATGCTATTACCCAAATGAGTGTACCGAAAAATGTTTCGGAACTTAGAAGTTTGCTGAGAGTTATTTCCTACTATAGGTCTTTTATACAGAATGTGTCAGGTATTTTGTCTCCTTTATACCAATTGTTGAAAAAAGGGATAAAATTTGTATGGTCTCAGGAATGCAATATTGCGTTTGAGCAAGTTAAGAAACTGCTGACGTCAGACAATATTTTGGTGCATTTTGACCCACAATTACCTATCAAGCTAATTACAGACGCGAGTGATATAGGTATATCTGCTATTATATGTCACGTATATGAGAATGGCATGGAAAGACCGATTGCATTCGCTAGCCGTTTATTGTCAAAAACGGAATTGAGGTATTCCATTCTAGATAAGGAAGCGTGTGCAATAATATTTGGTTTAAAAAAATTCTTTCAATATTTATATGGTAATAAATTCGTTCTAACTTGTGATAATAAAGCTTTGGTACATATTTTGAACACTGAAAAACAAGTGCCAATACTAGCGGCAAATAGGCTACAGCGCTATGCGTTGATTTTACAAACATTTGACTATAATATAGAATATGTCAAGTCGGGTGAGAACAAAGCGGATTTCTTATCTAGATTGCCGGTTAATAGTAATAATAATTTAAGTGATTGTATCGACGAGGTCGACGGTAGCGAATATTTCTTAAATTATATTGGTAGTCTGAACGTTGATAAGATTGAATCGGATTTTTTAAATATAATTGAGGCGGAAACGACAATTTCAAAAGAAACGATGAAGCAGTTTTCGATTAAAGATGTAAACATAGCAAGCATTACTGGGTTCGTAATCAATGGTTGGCCGGATAAAAAGTTTTTAAAGGATGACTTGTTAAAATTCTGGTATTTTAGAAATAAATTATCGACTTATGACTCGTGTTTATTTTATAATAATAAATTTGTGGTTCCGAGGGAATTAAGGGAAATCATATTGAATTTCATACATCAATCGCATTTAGGTATTGTTAAATCTAAAAATCTTGCTCGAAATTATTTTTTTTGGTTAGGTATGAACTCAGAGGTAGAAGCAACTGTGAAGCAGTGCGTTCGATGCTTGGAGTGTTTACCCACTCCATGTAAAGTTGAGTTACAGCCGTGGCCAATCAGTGGATTAATATGGAATAGATTGCATATTGATTTCATGGGACCTTTTGGTGGTTACAATTTTTTGATAATCGTTGATGCAACTACAAAATGGATAGACTGTCACATCGTAAATAAAGTAGATTCGTTTTGTACAGTAAAAGTTTTGAAAAGATTATTTTCTAATTTCGGAATTCCGGAGCAGATAGTAAGTGACAATGGTACAGCGTTCACTTCAACAGTTTTTAAGGAATCTTCATAATTTTAATATTAAATCGTTGACATCTCCTGTCAACCATCCAGCTTCTAACGGACTTGCCGAAAATGGGGTTAGAACGGTAAAGAATTTTAAAAAAAAAATTATGATAAATAATAAATTGCCTGCTGATTTTGAGGATAAACTTTTAACATTTTTGGTTGATATTAGGAATACGCCTTCTATGTCTACGGGGATTGAACCTAGTAAATTAATTTTGGGAAGGAAAATTAGATCAATTTTTAATACAATCATTCCAATATTAGATAATGTTGAAGGTCAAGGTTTTAAAGGGATTGATAACACGATTAAAGATAAGATGTTATTGAGTCAGCAAAAACAAAAAAAGTATTATAGAGGAAAAAAAATTAAAAAGTACTTTGATGTTGGATCTAAAGTTTTAACCAGGGATTTGAGAAGTGATAAAAACAAATGGATTTTAGGAGAAATTTATAAAAGATTGGGGAATAGGGTTTATTTAGTAAAAATTATGTCTACAGGACAAGTGTGGAAACGCCACCATGATCAAATTTCAGAGAGGAAGGTTAGGTGGGGGGAGAGTGACAGGTCTGATGATTTGCTGGACCTGGGTCCACTCTCGGACGTGGACATGACCAAGTTTCCTAATTCCTCTGATTTTTGCAGGTCACCTACACCATGGGAGGGGAGGTTACGCCCTCGAGGACAACGCCCATGCTACACCGAATGAAGAGTCAAGAACATACATAATTACATATAAATTGGAAATTAAATACATAATGGAAATAATTAAATATATTTGGCTTATATAAATTTGTAAAAATAAAAAGATGTAATTATGATTTAAGTGTGGGGGTGTGGTGTATGTGTGTAAGGGGGACAGCATGAGAGCAAGACAGCGAGTACGAGACGTATAGAAGAGATCATATGAGCGGGAATGAGCCTCTCAGTCCAGAACCGTGATAGTCTTCTTTCAAATAAATATTATAATACAAGCATTGTTATTATTGAGTATGTAGAGTTAACATACGTTACAATTATTATTGATTCCGCTTGAGACCATGATTATAACCAGTTTTCGAAAATTTCAGTCCGTTCGGCGACATAGAACAAGAAAAAATGGAACTTTAAGTTCGAACCCAAGTCTTCAAATGGTGCCCGTAAGCCTGATGATTTTTCTAGAAATGCTACTTTTTGCAAATATTTTTATTGATTTCGCTTAAGATTATGAATCAAACCACGATTCCGAAATTAAAGCCAGTTTGGTCATACAGAACCAGATTAAATAGATTTTAATGTTCGAACCTAAGTCTTAAAATAGTGTCCGTAAGAATTATGATTTTTCCATAAAAGCGACTTTTTGAAAATATTGTAAATGATTTCGCTTAAAACCATAATTTTAACAAAGAATCCAAATTTTCACCACGTGGAGCTCCTTGGATCCAGAAAAAACCGGTTTAAAAAATCGACCCCAAGTCTTCAAATGGTGACCGTAAATCTGATGAATTTTTTAGAAATGCTACTTTTTGCAAATATTTTCATTGATTCCGCTTGAGACCATGATTTTAAACACTTTTTCGAAATTTCAGCCCGTTCGGCGCCATAGAACCAGAAAAAATGGCATTTTAATTTCGAATCCCCGTAAGCGTGATGATTTTTCTAGAAATGACCTTTTTTACATATATTATTATTGATTCCGCTGGAGACCATGATAATAACAAGTTTTCGAAAATTTCTGGCCGTTCGGCGCCATAGAACAAGAAAAATTGGCATTTTAAGTTCGAACCCAAGTCTTCAAATGGTGCCCGTAAGCCTGATGATTTTTCTAGAAATGATACTTTTTGCCAATATTTTTATTGATTTCGCTTAAGATTATGAATCAAACCACGATTCCGAAATTTTAGCCAGTTTGGTCAGACAGAACCAGAAAAAATAGATTTTAATGTTCGAACCTCAGACTTTAAATAGTGTCCGAAAGAATTATCATTTTTCCAGAAACGCGACTTTTTGAAAATATTGTAAATGATTTTTGGTTGAAACCATAATTTTAACCAAGAATCCAAATTTTCACCCCGTTGAGCTCCTTGGAACCAGAAAAAAACGGCTTAAAAATCGAACCCAAGTCTTCAAATGGTGCCCGTAAATCTGATGAATTTTCTAGAAATGCTACTTTTTGCAAATATTTTTATTGATTCCGCTTGAGACCATAAATTTAACAACTTTTTTTAAAATTTCAGCCCGTTCGGCGCCATAGAACCAGAAAAAATGGCATTTTAAGTTCGAACCCAAGTCTTCAAATGGTGCCCGTAAGCCTGATGATTTTTCTAGAAATGCTAATTTTTGCAAATATTTTTATTTATTCCAATTGAGACCATGATTCAAACCAGTTTTCCAAAATTTCAACCGGTTCGGCGCCATAGAACCAGAAAAAATGGCATTTTAATTTCGAATCCCCGTAAGCGTGATGATTTTTCTAGAAATGCCCTTTTTTACATATATTATTATTGATTCCGCTTGAGACCATGATAATAAGAAGTTTTCGAAAATTTCTGGCCGTTCGGCGCCATAGAACAAGAAAAATTGACATTTTAAGTTCGAACCCAAGTCTTCAAATGGTGCCCGTAAGCTTGATGATTTTTCTAGAAATGATACTTTTTGCCAAAATTTTTATTGATTTCACTTAAGATTATGAATCAAACCACGATTCCGAAATTTTAGCCAGTTTGGTCAGACAGAACCAGAAAAAATAGATTTTAATGTTCGAACCTCAGACTTTAAATAGTGTCCGTAAGAATTATCATTTTTCCAGAAACGCGAATTTTTGAAAATATTGTAAATGATTTCGCTTGAAACCATAATTTTAACAAAGAATCCAAATTTTCACCACGTTGAGCTCCTTGGATCCAGAAAAAACCGGTTTAAAAAATCGACGCCAAGTCTTCAAATGGTGACCGTAAATCTGATGAATTTTTTAGAAATGCTACTTTTTGCAAATATTTTTATTGATTCCGCTTGAGACCATAATTTTAACAACTTTTTAAAAATTTCAGCCCGTTCGGCGCCATAGAACCAGAAAAAATGGCATTTTAAGTTCGAACCCAAGTCTTCAAATGGTGCCCGTAAGCCTGATGATTTTTCTAGAAATGCTACTTTTTGCAAATATTTTTATTTATTCCAATTGAGAACATGATTCAAACCAGTTTTCCAAAATTTCAGCCCGTTCGGCGCCATAGAACCAGAAAAAATGGCATTTTAATTTCGAATCCCCGTAAGAGTGATGATTTTTCTAGAAATGCTCTTTTTCACATATATTATTATTGATTCCGCTTGAGACCATGATTATAACCAGTTTTCGAAAATTTCAGTCCGTTCGGCGACATAGAACAAGAAAAAATGGAACTTTAAGTTCGAACCCAAGTCTTCAAATGGTGCCCGTAAGCCTGATGATTTTTCTAGAAATGATACTTTTTGCCAATATTTTTATTGATTTCGCTTAAGATTATGAATCAAACCACGATTCCGAAATTTTAGCCAGTTTGGTCAGACAGAACCAGAAAAAATAGATTTTAATGTTCGAACCTAAGTCTTAAAATAGTGTCCGTAAGAATTATGATTTTTCCAGAAAAGCGACTTTTTGAAAATATTCTAAATGATTTCGCTTAAAACCATAATTTTAACAAAGAATCCAAATTTTCATCACGTTGAGCTCCTTGGATCCAGAAAAAACCGGTTTAAAAAATCGACCCCAAGTCTTCAAATGGTGCCCGTAAATCTGATGAATTTTCTAGAAATGCTACTTTTTGCAAATAATTTTATTGATTCCGCTTGAGACCATGATTTTAAACACTTTTTCGAAATTTCAGCCCGTTCGGCGCCATAGAACCAGAAAAAATGGCATTTTAAGTTCGAACCCAAGTCTTCAAATAGTGCCCGTAAGCCGGATGATTTTTCTAGAAATGCTACTTTTTGCAAATAATTTTATTGATTCCGCTTGAGACCATGATTTTAAACACTTTTTCGAAATTTCAGCCCGTTCGGCGCCATAGAACCAGAAAAAATGGCATTTTAAGTTCGAACCCAAGTCTTCAAATAGTGCCCGTAAGCCGGATGATTTTTCTAGAAATGCTACTTTTTGCAAATATTTTTATTGATTCCGCTTGAGACCATGATTCAAACCAGTTTTAAACAAAATTTCAGCCCGTTCGGCGCCATAGAACCAGAAACAATGGCATTTTAATTTCGAATCCCCGTAAGCGTGATGATTTTTCTAGAAATGCCCTTTTTTACATATATTGTTATTGATTCCGCTTGAGACCATGATAATAACAAGTTTTCGAAAATTTCTGGCCGTTCGGCGCCATAGAACAAGAAAAATTGGCATTTTAAGTTCGAACCCAAGTCTTCAAATGGTGCCCGTAAGCCTGATGATTTTTCTAGAAATGATACTTTTTGCCAATCTTTTTATTGATTTCGCTTAAGATTATGAATCAAACCACGATTCCGAAATTTTAGCCAGTTTGGTCAGACAGAACCAGAAAAAATAGATTTTAATGTTCGAACCTCAGACTTTAAATAGTGTCCGAAAGAATTATCATTTTTCCAGAAACGCGACTTTTTGAAAATATTGTAAATGATTTTTGGTTGAAACCATAATTTTAACCAAGAATCCAAATTTTCACCCCGTTCAGCTCCTTGGAACCAGAAAAAAACGGCTTAAAAATCGAACCCAAGTCTTCAAATGGTGCCCGTAAATCTGATGAATTTTCTAGAAATGCTACTTTTTGCAAATATTTTTATTGATTCCGCTTGAGACCATAAATTTAACAACTTTTTTTAAAATTTCAGCCCGTTCGGCGCCATAGAACCAGAAAAAATGGCATTTTAAGTTCGAACCCAAGTCTTCAAATGGTGCCCGTAAGCCTGATGATTTTTCTAGAAATGCTAATTTTTGCAAATATTTTTATTTATTCCAATTGAGACCATGATTCAAACCAGTTTTCCAAAATTTCAACCGGTTCGGCGCCATAGAACCAGAAAAAATGGCATTTTAATTTCGAATCCCCGTAAGCGTGATGATTTTTCTAGAAATGCCCTTTTTTACATATATTATTATTGATTCCGCTTGAGACCATGATAATAAGAAGTTTTCGAAAATTTCTGGCCGTTCGGCGCCATAGAACAAGAAAAATTGACATTTTAAGTTCGAACCCAAGTCTTCAAATGGTGCCCGTAAGCTTGATGATTTTTCTAGAAATGATACTTTTTGCCAAAATTTTTATTGATTTCACTTAAGATTATGAATCAAACCACGATTCCGAAATTTTAGCCAGTTTGGTCAGACAGAACCAGAAAAAATAGATTTTAATGTTCGAACCTCAGACTTTAAATAGTGTCCGTAAGAATTATCATTTTTCCAGAAACGCGAATTTTTGAAAATATTGTAAATGATTTCGCTTGAAACCATAATTTTAACAAAGAATCCAAATTTTCACCACGTTGAGCTCCTTGGATCCAGAAAAAACCGGTTTAAAAAATCGACGCCAAGTCTTCAAATGGTGACCGTAAATCTGATGAATTTTTTAGAAATGCTACTTTTTGCAAATATTTTTATTGATTCCGCTTGAGACCATAATTTTAACAACTTTTTAAAAATTTCAGCCCGTTCGGCGCCATAGAACCAGAAAAAATGGCATTTTAAGTTCGAACCCAAGTCTTCAAATGGTGCCCGTAAGCCTGATGATTTTTCTAGAAATGCTACTTTTTGCAAATATTTTTATTTATTCCAATTGAGAACATGATTCAAACCAGTTTTCCAAAATTTCAGCCCGTTCGGCGCCATAGAACCAGAAAAAATGGCATTTTAATTTCGAATCCCCGTAAGAGTGATGATTTTTCTAGAAAAGCTCTTTTTCACATATATTATTATTGATTCCGCTTGAGACCATGATTATAACCAGTTTTCGAAAATTTCAGTCCGTTCGGCGACATAGAACAAGAAAAAATGGAACTTTAAGTTCGAACCCAAGTCTTCAAATGGTGCCCGTAAGCCTGATGATTTTTCTAGAAATGATACTTTTTGCCAATATTTTTATTGATTTCGCTTAAGATTATGAATCAAACCACGATTCCGAAATTTTAGCCAGTTTGGTCAGACAGAACCAGAAAAAATAGATTTTAATGTTCGAACCTAAGTCTTAAAATAGTGTCCGTAAGAATTATGATTTTTCCAGAAAAGCGACTTTTTGAAAATATTCTAAATGATTTCGCTTAAAACCATAATTTTAACAAAGAATCCAAATTTTCATCACGTTGAGCTCCTTGGATCCAGAAAAAACCGGTTTAAAAAATCGACCCCAAGTCTTCAAATGGTGCCCGTAAATCTGATGAATTTTCTAGAAATGCTACTTTTTGCAAATAATTTTATTGATTCCGCTTGAGACCATGATTTTAAACACTTTTTCGAAATTTCAGCCCGTTCGGCGCCATAGAACCAGAAAAAATGGCATTTTAAGTTCGAACCCAAGTCTTCAAATAGTGCCCGTAAGCCGGATGATTTTTCTAGAAATGCTACTTTTTGCAAATAATTTTATTGATTCCGCTTGAGACCATGATTTTAAACACTTTTTCGAAATTTCAGCCCGTTCGGCGCCATAGAACAAGAAAAAATGGAATTTTAAGTTCGAACCCCTAGTCTTCAAATGGTGCCCGTAAGCCTGATGATTTTTCTAGAAATGCTCTTTTTTACATATATTATTATTGATTCCGCTTGAGACCATGATTATAACCAGTTTTCGAAAATTTTGGCCCGTTCGGCGCCATAGAACAAGAAAAATTGGCATTTTAAGTTCGAACCCAAGTCTTCAAATGGTTCCCGTAAGTCTGATGATTTTTCTAGAAATGCTACTTTTTGCAAATATTTTTATTGATTTCGCTTAAGATTATGAATAAAACCACTATTCAGAAATTTTAGCCAGTTTGGTCAGACAGAACCAGAAAAAATAGATTTTAATGTTCGAACCTAAGTTTTTAAAAAGTGTCCGTAAGAATTATGATTTTTCCAGAAACGCGACTTTTTGAAAATATTGTAAATGATTTCGCTTGAAACCATAATTTTATCCAAGAATCCTAATTTTCACCCCGTTGAGCTCCTTGTAATCAGAAAAAAACGGTTTAAAAAATCGAACCCAAGTCTTCAAATGGTGCCAGTAAATCTGATGAATTTTCTAGAAATGCTACTTTTTGTAAATATTTTTATGGATTCCGCTTGAGACCATGATTTTAACCACTTTTTCAAAATTTCAGCCCGTTCGGCGCCATAGAACCAGAAAAAATGGCATTTTAAGTTCGAACCCAAGTCTTCAAATGGTGCCCGTAAGCCTGATGATTTTCTAGAAATGCTCTTTTTTACATATATTATTATTGATTCCGCTTGAGACCATGATTCAAACCAGTTTTCCAAAATTTCAGCCCGTTCGGCGCCATAGAACCAGAAAAAATGGCATTTTAATTTCGAATCCCCGTAAGCGTTATGATTTTTCTAGAAATGCTCTTTTTCACTTATATTATTATTGATTCCGCTTGAGACCATGGTTTTAACCAGTTTTCGAAAATTTCGGCCCGTTCGGCGCCATAGAACCAGAAAAAATGGAATTTTATGTTCGAACCCATAGTCTTCAAATGGTGCACGTAAGCTTGATGATTTTTCTAGAAATGCTCTTTTTTACATATATTATTATTGATTCCGCTTGAGACCATGATTATAACCAGTTTTCGAAAATTTCGGCCCGTTCGGCCCCATAGAACAAGAAAAATTGGCATTTTAAGTTCGAACCCAAGTCTTCAAATGGTGCCCGTAAGCCTGATGATTTTTCTAGAAATGCTACTTTTTGCAAATATTTTTATTGATTTCGCTTAAGATTATGAATAAAACCACGATTCCGAAATTTTAGCCAGTTTGGTCAGAGGGAACCAGAAAAAATAGATTTTAATGTTCGAACCTAAGTCTTTAAATAGTGTCCGTAAGAATTATGATTTTTCCAGAAACGCGACTTTTTGAAAGTATTGTAAATGATTTCGCTTAAAACCATAATTTTAACCAAGAATCCAAATTTTCACCCCGTTGAGCTCCTTGGAACCAGAAAAAAATGGTTTATAAAATCCAACCCACGTCTTCAAATCGTGCCCGTAAATCTGATGAATTTTCTAGAAATGCTACTTTTTGCAAATATTTTTATGGATTCCGCTTGAGACCATGATTTTAACCACTTTTTCAAAATTTCAGCCCGTTCGGCGCCATAGAACCAGAAAAAATGGCATTTTTAGTTCGAACCCAAGTCTTCAAATGGTGCCCGTAAGCCTGATGATTTTTCTAGAAATGCTCTTTTTTACATATATTATTATTGATTCCGCTTGAGACCATGATTCAAACCAGTATTCCAAAATTTCAGCCCGTTCGGCGCCATAGAACCAGAAAAAATGGCATTTTAATTTCGAATCCCCGTAAGCGTTATGATTTTTCTATAAATGCTCTTTTTCACATATATTATTATTGATTCCGCTTGAGACCATGATTATAACCAGTTTTCGAAAATTTCGGCCCGTTCGGCGCCATAGAACCAGAAAAAATGGAATTTTATGTTCGAACCCTTAGTCTTCAAATGGTGCACGTAAGCCTGATGATTTTTCTAGAAATGCTCTTTTTTACATATATTATTATTGATTCCGCTTGAGACCATGATTCAAACCAGTTTTCCAAAATTTCAGCCCGTTCGGCGCCATAGAACCAGAAAAAATGGCATTTTAATTTCGAATCCCCGTAAGCGTTATGATTTTTCTAGAAATGCTCTTTTTCACATATATTATTATTGATTCCGCTTGAGACCATGGTTATAACCAGTTTTCGAAAATTTCGGCCCGTTCGGCGCCATAGAACCAGAAAAAATGGAATTTTATGTTCGAACCCATAGTCTTCAAATGGTGCACGTAAGCTTGATGATTTTTCTAGAAATGCTCTTTTTTACATATATTATTATTGATTCCGCTTGAGACCATGATTATAACCAGTTTTCGAAAATTTCGGCCCGTTCGGCCCCATAGAACAAGAAAAATTTGCATTTTAAGTTCGAACCCAAGTCTTCAAATGGTGCCCGTAAGCCTGATGATTTTTCTAGAAATGCTACTTTTTGCAAATATTTTTATTGATTTCGCTTAAGATTATGAATAAAACCACGATTCCGAAATTTTAGCCAGTTTGGTCAGAGGGAACCAGAAAAAATAGATTTTAATGTTCGAACCTAAGTCTTTAAATAGTGTCCGTAAGAATTATGATTTTTCCAGAAACGCGACTTTTTGAAAGTATTGTAAATGATTTCGCTTAAAACCATAATTTTAACCAAGAATCCAAATTTTCACCCCGTTGAGCTCCTTGGAACCAGAAAAAAATGGTTTATAAAATCCAACCCACGTCTTCAAATCGTGCCCGTAAATCTGATGAATTTTCTAGAAATGCTACTTTTTGCAAATATTTTTATGGATTCCGCTTGAGACCATGATTTTAACCACTTTTTCAAAATTTCAGCCCGTTCGGCGCCATAGAACCAGAAAAAATGGCATTTTTAGTTCGAACCCAAGTCTTCAAATGGTGCCCGTAAGCCTGATGATTTTTCTAGAAATGCTCTTTTTTACATATATTATTATTGATTCCGCTTGAGACCATGATTCAAACCAGTATTCCAAAATTTCAGCCCGTTCGGCGCCATAGAACCAGAAAAAATGGCATTTTAATTTCGAATCCCCGTAAGCGTTATGATTTTTCTATAAATGCTCTTTTTCACATATATTATTATTGATTCCGCTTGAGACCATGATTATAACCAGTTTTCGAAAATTTCGGCCCGTTCGGCGCCATAGAACCAGAAAAAATGGAATTTTATGTTCGAACCCTTAGTCTTCAAATGGTGCACGTAAGCCTGATGATTTTTCTAGAAATGCTCTTTTTTACATATATTATTATTGATTCCGCTTGAGACCATGATTATTACCAGTTTTCGAAAATTTCGGCCTGTTCGGCCCCATAGAACAAGAAAAATTGGCATTTTAAGTTCGAACCCAAGTCTTCAAATGGTGCCCGTAAGCCTGATGATTTTTCTAGAAATGCTACTTTTTGCAAATAATTTTATTGATTTCGCTTAAGATTATGAATAAAACCACGATTCCGAAATTTTAGCCAGTTTGGTCAGAGGGAACCAGAAAAAATAGATTTTAATGTTAGAACCTAAGTCTTTAAATAGTGTCCGTAAGAATTATGATTTTTCCAGAAACGCGACTTTTTGAAAATATTGTAAATGATTTCGCATGAAACCATAATTTTAACCAAGAATCCAAATTTTCATCCCGTTGAGCTCCTTGGAACCAGAAGAAAACCGTTTTAAAAATCGAACCCAAGTCTTCAAATGGTGCCCCTAAATCTGATGAATTTTCTAGAAATGCTACTTTTTGCAAATATTTTTATTGATTCTGCTTGATTCCATGATTATAACCAGTTTTCGAAAATTTCAGTCCGTTCGGCGCCATAGAAAGAGAAAAAATGGAATTTTAAGTTCGAACCCCTAGACTTCAAATGGTGCCCGTAAGCCTAATGATTTTTCTAGAAATGCTCTTTTTTACATATATTATTATTGATTCCGCTTGAGACCATGATTATACCCAGTTTTCGAAAATTTCGGCCCGTTCGGCGCCATAGAACAAGAAAAATTGGCATTTTAAGTTCGAACCCAAGTCTTCAAATGGTTCCCGTAAGTCTGATGATTTTTCTAGAAATGCTACTTTTTGCAAATATTTTTATTGATTTCGCTTAAGATTATGAATAAAACCACGATTCCGAAATTTTAGCCAGTTTGGTCAGACAGAACCAGAAAAAAATAGATTTTAATGTTCGAACCTATGTCTTTAAAAAGTGTCCGTAAGAATTATGATTTTTCCAGAAACGCGACTTTTTGAAAATATTGTAAATGATTTCGCTTGAAACCATAATTTTATCCAAGAATCCTAATTTTCACCCCGTTGAGCTCCTTGGAATCAGAAAAAAACGGTTAAAAAAATCGAACCCAAGTCTTCAAATGGTGCCAGTAAATCTGATGAATTTTCTAGAAATGCTACTTTTTGTAAATATTTTTATTGATTCCGCTTGAAACCATGATTTTAACCCTTTTTTCAAAATTTCAGCCCGTTCGGCGCAATAGAACCAGAAAAAATGGCATTTTAAGTTCGAACCCAAGTCTTCAAATGGTGCCCGTAAGCCTGATGATTTTTCTAGAAATGCTCTTTTTTACATATATTATTATTGATTCCGCTTGAGACCATGATACAAACCAGTTTTCCAAAATTTCAGCCCGTTCGGCGCCATAGAACCAGAAAAAATGGCATTTTAAGTTCGAACCCAAGTCTTCAAATGGTGCCCGTAAGCCTGATGATTTTTCTAGAAATGCTCTTTTTCACATATATTATTATTGATTCCGCTTGGGACCATGATTATAACCAGTTTTCGAAAATTTCGGCCCGTTCGGCGCCATAGAACCAGAAAAAATGGAATTTTATGTTCGAACCCCTAGTCTTCAAATGGTGCCCGTAAGCTGATGATTTTTCTAGAAATGCTCTTTTTTACATATATTATTATTGATTCCGCTTGAGACCATGATTCAAACCAGTTTTCCAAAATTTCAGCCCGTTCGGCGCCATAGAACCAGAAAAAATGGCATTTAATTTCGAATCCCCGTAAGCGTTATGATTTTTCTAGAAATGCTCTTTTTCACATATATTATTATTGATTCCGCTTGAGACCATGATTATAACCAGTTTTCGAAAATTTCGGCCCGTTCGGCGCCATAGAAACCAGAAAAAATGGAATTTTATGTTCGAACCCATAGTCTTCAAATGGTGCACGTAAGCCTGATGATTTTTCTAGAAATGCTCTTTTTTACATATATTATTATTGATTCCGCTTGAGACCATGATTATAAACAGTTTTCGAAAATTTCGGCCTGTTCGGCCCCATAGAACAAGAAAAATTGGCATTTTAAGTTCGAACCCAAGTCTTCAAATGGTGCCCGTAAGCCTGATGATTTTTCTAGAAATGCTACTTTTTGCAAATATTTTTATTGATTTCGCTTAAGATTATGAATAAAACCACGATTCCGAAATTTTAGCCAGTTTGGTCAGAGGGAATCAGAAAAAAATAGATTTTAATGTTCGAACCTAAGTCTTTAAATAGTGTCCGTAAGAATTATGATTTTTTCCAGAAACGCGACTTTTTGAAAATATTGTAAATGATTTCGCATGAAACCATAATTTTAACCAGAATCTAAATTTTCATCCCGTTGAGCTCCTTGGAACCAGAAGAAAACGGTTTAAAAAAATCGAACCCAAGTCTTCAAATGGTGCCCCTAAATCTGATGAATTTTCTAGAAATGCTACATTTTGCAAATATATTTATTGATTTCGCTTAAGATTTTGAATAAAACCACGATTCCGAAATTTTAGCTAAGTTCGAACCCAAGTCTTCAAATGGTGCCCCTAAATCTGATGAATTTTCTAGAAATGCTACTTTTTGCAAATATTTTTATTGATTCTGCTTGATTCCATGATTATAACCAGTTTTCGAAAATTTCAGTCCGTTCGCGCCATAGAAAGAGAAAAATGGAATTTTAAGTTCGAACCCCTAGTCTTCAAATGGTGCCCGTAAGCCTGATGATTTTTCTAGAAATGCTCTTTTTTACATATATTATTATTGATTCCGCTTGAGACCATGATTATAACCAGTTTTCGAAAATTTCGGCCCGTTCGGCGCCATAGAACAAGAAAAATTGGCATTTTAAGTTCGAACCCAAGTCTTCAAATGGTTCCCGTAAGTCTGATGATTTTTCTAGAAATGCTACTTTTTGCAAATATTTTTATTGATTTCGCTTAAGATTATGAATAAAACCACGATTTCGAAATTTTAGCCAGTTTGGTCAGACAGAACCAGAAAAAATAGATTTTAATGTTCGAACCTAAGTCTTTAAAAATTGTCCGTAAGAATTATGATTTTTCCAGAAACGCGACTTTTTGAAAATATTGTAAATGATTTCGCTTGAAACCATAATTTTATCCAAGAATCCTAATTTTCACCCCGTTGAGCTCCTTGGAATCAGAAAAAAACGGTTTAAAAAAATCGAATCCAAGTCTTCAAATGGTGCCAGTAAATCTGATGAATTTTCTAGAAATGCTACTTTTTGTAAATATTTTTATTGATTCCGCTTGAGACCATGATTTTAACCACTTTTTCAAAATTTCAGCCCGTTCGGCGCATAGAACCAGAAAAAATGGCATTTTAAGTTCGAACCCAAGTCTTCAAATGGTGCCCGTAAGCCTGATGATTTTTCTAGAAATGCTCTTTTTTACATATATTATTATTGATTCCGCTTGAGACCATGATTCAAACCAGTTTTCCAAATTTCAGCCCGTTCGGCGCCATAGAACCAGAAAAAATGGCATTTTAATTTCGAATCCCGTAAGCGTTATGATTTTTCTAGAAATGCTCTTTTTCACATATATTATTATTGATTCCGCTTGAGACCATGATTATAACCAGTTTTCAAAAATTTCCGCCCGTTCGGCGCCATAGAACCAGAAAAAATGGAATTTTATGTTCGAACCCCTAGAATTCAAATGGTGCAAGTAAGCCTGATGATTTTTATAGAAATGCTCTTTTTTACATATATTATTATTGATTCCGCTTGAGACCATGATTATAACCAGTTTTCGAAATTTCAGTCCGTTCGGCGCCATAGAACAAGAAAAAATGGAATTTTAAGTTCGAACCCAAGTCTTCAAATGGTGCCCGTAAGCCTGATGATTTTTCTAGAATTGCTACTTTTGGCAAATATTTTTATTGATTTCGGTTAGGAATATAAATCAAACCACGATTCCGAAATTTAAGCCAGTTTGGTCAGACAGAACCAGAAAAAATAGATTTTTATGTTCGAACCTAAGTCTTTAAATAGTGTCCGTAAGAATTATGATTTTTCTAGAAACGCGACTTTTTGAAAATATTGTAAATGATTTCGCTTGAAACCATAATTTTACAAAGAATCCAAATTTTCACCCCGTTGAGATTCTTGGAACCAGAAAAAACGGTTTAAAAAATCGAACCCAAGTCTTCAAATGGTGCCCGTAAATCTGATGAATTTTCTAGAAATGCTACTTTTTGCAAATATTTTTATTCATTCCGCTTGAGACCATAATTTTAACCACTTTTTCAAAATTTCAGCCTGTTCGGCGGCATAGAACCCGAAAAAATGGCATTTTAAGTTCGAACCCAAGTTTTCAAATGGTGCCCGTAAGCCTGATGATTTTTCTAGAAATGCTACTTTTTGCAAATATTTTTATTGATTTCGCTTGAGACCATGATTATAACCAGTTTTCGAAAATTTCGGCCCGTTCGGCGCCATAGAACAGAAAAATTGGCATTTTAAGTTCGAACCCAAGTCTTCAAATGGTGCCCGAAAGCCTGATGATTTTTCTAGAAATGCTCTTTTTTACATATATTATTATTGATTCCGCTTGAGACCATGATTCAAACCAGTTTTCCAAAATTTCAGCCCGTTCAGCGCCATAGAACCAGAAAAAATGGCATTTTAATTTCGAATCCCCGTAAGCGTGATGATTTTTCTAGAAATGCTCTTTTTCACATATATTATTATTGATTCCGCTTGAGACCATGATTATAACCAGTTTTCGAAAATTTCGGTGCGTTCGGCGCCATAGAACAAGAAAAAATGGAATTTTAAGTTCGAACACAAGTCTTCAAAATGGTGCCCGTAAGCCTGATGATTTTTCTAGAAATGCTACTTTTTGCAAATATTTTTATTGATTTCGGTTAGGAATATAAATCAAACCACGATTCCGAAATTTTAGCCAGTTTGGTCAGACAGAACCAGAAAAAATAGATTTTAATGTTCGAACCCAAGTCTTTAAATAGAGTCCGAAAGAATTATGATTTTCCCAGAAACTCGACTTTTTGAAAATATTTTAAATGATTTCGCTTGAAACCATAATTTTAACCAAGAATCCAAATTTTCACCCCGTTGAGCTCCTTGGAACCAGAAAAAAACGGTTTAAAAAATCGAACCCAAGTCTTCAAATGTTGACCGTAAATCTGATGAATTTTCTAGAAATGCTACTTATTGCAAATATTTTTATTGATTCCACTTGAGACCATGATTTTAACCCCTTTTTCAAATTTCAGCCCGTTCGGCGCCATTGAACCAGAAAAAATGGCATTTTAAGTTCGAACCCAAGTCTTCAAATGGTGCCCGTAAGCCTGATGATTTTTCTAGAAATGCTACTTTTTGCAAATTTTTTTATTGATTTCGCTTGAGACCATGATTCAAACCAGTTTTCAAAATTTCAGCCCGTTCAGCGCCATAGAACCATTAAAAATGGCATTTTAATTTCGAATCCCCGTAAGCGTGATGATTTTTCTAGAAATGCTCTTTTTTACATATATTATTATTGATTCCGCTTGAGACCATGATTCAAACCAGTTTTCCAAAATTTCAGCCCGTTCGGCGCCATAGAACCAGAAAAAATGGCATTTTAATTTCGAATCCCCCGTAAGCGTTATGATTTTTCTAGAAATGCTCTTTTTCACATATATTATTATTGATTCCGCTTGAGACCATGATTATAACCAGTTTTCAAAAATTTCCGCCCGTTCGGCGCCATAGAACCAGAAAAAATGGAATTTTATGTTCGAACCCCTAGAATTCAAATGGTGCAAGTAAGCCTGATGATTTTTATAGAAATGCTCTTTTTTACATATATTATTATTGATTCCGCTTGAGACCATGATTCAAACCAGTTTTCCAAAATTTCAGCCCGTTCAGCGCCATAGAACCAGAAAAAATGGCATTTTAATTTCGAATCCCCGTAAGCGTGATGATTTTTCTAGAAATGCTCTTTTTCACATATATTATTATTGATTCCGCTTGAGACCATGATTATAACCAGTTTTCGAAAATTTCGGTGCGTTCGGCGCCATAGAACAAGAAAAAATGGAATTTTAAGTTCGAACCCAAGTCTTCAAATGGTGCCCGTAAGCCTGATGATTTTTCTAGAAATGCTACTTTTTGCAAATATTTTTAATGATTTCGCTTAAGATTATGAATCAAACCACGATTCCGAAATTTTAGCCAGTTTGGTCAGACAGAACCAGAAAAAATAGATTTTAATGTTCGAACCCAAGTCTTTAAATAGAGTCCGAAAGAATTATGATTTTTCCAGAAACTCGACTTTTGAAATATTTTAAATGATTTCGCTTGAAACCATAATTTTAACCAAGAATCCAAATTTTCACCCCGTTGAGCTCCTTGGAACCAGAAAAAACGGTTTAAAAAATCGAACCCAAGTCTTCAAATGTTGACCGTAAATCTGATGAATTTTCTAGAAATGCTACTTATTGCAAATATTTTTATTGATTCCACTTGAGACCATGATTTTAACCCCCTTTTTCAAATTTCAGCCCGTTCGGCGCCATTGAACCAGAAAAAATGGCATTTTAAGTTCGAACCCAAGTCTTCAAATGGTGCCCGTAAGCCTGATGATTTTTCTAGAAATGCTACTTTTTGCAAATTTTTTTATTGATTTCGCTTGAGACCATGATTCAAACCAGTTTTCAAAATTTCAGCCCGTTCAGCGCCATAGAACCATTAAAAATGGCATTTTAATTTCGAATCCCCGTAAGCGTGATGATTTTTCTAGAAATGCTCTTTTTCACATATATTATTATTGATTCCGCTTGAGACCATGATTATAACCAGTTTTCAAAAATTTCCGCCCGTTCGGCGCCATAGAACCAGAAAAAATGGAATTTTATGTTCGAACCCCTAGAATTCAAATGGTGCAAGTAAGCCTGATGATTTTTATAGAAATGCTCTTTTTTACATATATTATTATTGATTCCGCTTGAGACCATGATTCAAACCAGTTTCCAAAATTTCAGCCCGTTCAGCGCCATAGAACCAGAAAAAATGGCATTTTAATTTCGAATCCCCGTAAGCGTGATGATTTTTCTAGAAATGCTCTTTTTCACATATATTATTATTGATTCCGCTTGAGACCATGATTATAACCAGTTTTCGAAAATTTCGGTGCGTTCGGCGCCATAGAACAAGAAAAAATGGAATTTTAAGTTCGAACCCAAGTCTTCAAATGGTGCCCGTAAGCCTGATGATTTTTCTAGAAATGCTACTTTTTGCAAATATTTTTAATGATTTCGCTTAAGATTATGAATCAAACCACGATTCCGAAATTTAGCCAGTTTGGTCAGACAGAACCAGAAAAATTAGATTTTAATGTTCGAACCCAAGTCCTTTAAATAGAGTCCGAAAGAATTATGATTTTTCCAGAAACTCGACTTTTTGAAAATATTTTAAATGATTTCGCTTGAAACCATATTTTAACCAAGAATCCAAATTTTCACCCCGTTGAGCTCCTTGGAACCAGAAAAAAACGGTTTAAAAAATCGAACCCAAGTCTTCAAATGTTGACCGTAAATCTGATGAATTTCTAGAAATGCTACTTATTGCAAATATTTTTATTGATTCCACTTGAGACCATGATTTTAACCCCCTTTTTCAAAATTTCAGCCCGTTCGGCGCCATTGAACCAGAAAAAATGGCATTTTAAGTTCGAACCCAAGTCTTCAAATGGTGCCCGTAAGCCTGATGATTTTTCTAGAAATGCTACTTTTTGCAAATTTTTTTATTGATTTCGCTTGAGACCATCGCTTGAGACCATGATTCAAACCAGTTTTCAAAATTTCAGCCCGTTCAGCGCCATAGAACCATTAAAAATGGCATTTTAATTTCGAATCCCCGTAAGCGTGATGATTTTTCTAGAAATGCTCTTTTTCACATATATTATTATTGATTCCGCTTGAGACCATGATTATAACCAGTTTTCCAAAATTTCAGCCCGTTCGGCGCCATAGAACCAGAAAAAATGGCATTTTAAGTTCGAACCCAAGTCTTCAAATGGAGCCCGTAAGCCTGATGATTTTTCTAGAAATGCTCTTTTTTACATATATTATTATTGATTCCGCTTGAGACCATGATTCAAACCAGTTTTCCAAAATTTCAGCCCGTTCGGCGCCATAGAACCAGAAAAAATGGCATTTTAATTTCGAATCCCCGTAAGCGTTATGATTTTTCTAGAAATGCTCTTTTTCACATATATTATTATTGATTCCGCTTGAGACCATGATTATAACCAGTTTTCGAAAATTTCGGCCCGTTCGGCGCCATAGAACCAGAAAAAATGGAATTTTATGTTCGAACCCATAGTCTTCAAATGGTGCACTTAAGCCTGATGATTTTTCTAGAAATGCTCTTTTTTACATATATTTTTATTGATTCCGCTTGAGACCATGATTATAACCAGTTTTCGAAAATTTCGGCCTGTTCGGCCCCATAGAACAAGAAAAATTGGCATTTTAAGTTCGAACCCAAGTCTTCAAATGGTGCCCGTAAGCCTGATGATTTTTCTAGAAATGCTACTTTTTGCAAATATTTTTATTGATTTCGCTTAAGATTATGAATAAAACCACGATTCCGAAATTTTAGCCAGTTTGGTCAGAGGGAACCAGAAAAAATAGATTTTAATGTTCGAACCTAAGTCTTTAAATAGTGTCCGTAAGAATTATGATTTTTCCAGAAACGCGACTTTTTGAAAATATTGTAAATGATTTCGCATGAAACCATAATTTTAAAAAGAATCTAAATTTTCATCCCGTTGAGCTCCTTGGAACCAGAAGAAAACGGTTTAAAAAATCGAACCCAAGTCTTCAAATGGTGCCCCTAAATCTGATGAATTTTCTAGAAATGCTACTTTTTGCAAATATATTTATTGATTTCGCTTAAGATTTTGAATAAAACCACGATTCCGAAATTTTAGCTAAGTTCGAACCCAAGTCTTCAAATGGTGCCCCTAAATCTGATGAATTTTCTAGAAATGCTACTTTTTGCAAATATTTTTATTGATTCTGCTTGATTCCATATTATAACCAGTTTTCGAAAATTTCAGTCCGTTCGGCGCCATAGAAAGAGAAAAAATGGAATTTTAAGTTCGAACCCCTAGTCTTCAAATGGTGCCCGTAAGCCTGATGATTTTTCTAGAAATGCTCTTTTTTACATATATTATTATTGATTCCGCTTGAGACCATGATTATAACCAGTTTTCGAAAATTTCGGCCCGTTCGGCGCCATAGAACAAGAAAAATTGGCATTTTAAGTTCGAACCCAAGTCTTCAAATGGTTCCCATAAGTCTGATGATTTTTCTAGAAATGCTACTTTTTGCAAATATTTTTATTGATTTCGCTTAAGATTATGAATAAAACCACGATTCCGAAATTTTAGCCAGTTTTGTCAGACAGAACCAGAAAAAATAGATTTTAATGTTCGAACCTAAGTCTTTAAAAATTGTCCGTAAGAATTATGATTTTTCCAGAAACGCGACTTTTTGAAAATATTGTAAATGATTTCGCTTGAAACTATAATTTTATCCAAGAATCCTAATTTTCACCCCGTTGATCTCCTTGGAATCAGAAAAAAACGGTTTAAAAAATCGAATCCAAGTCTTCAAATGGTGCCAGTAAATCTGATGAATTTTCTAGAAATGATACTTTTTGTAAATATTTTTATTGATTCCGCTTGAGACCATGATTTTAACCACTTTTTCAAAATTTCAGCCCGTTCGGCGCAATAGAACCAGAAAAAATGGCATTTTAAGTTCGAACCCAAGTCTTCAAATGGTGCCCGTAAGCCTGATGATTTTTCTAGAAATGCTCTTTTTTACATATATTATTATTGATTCCGCTTGAGACCATGATTCAAACCAGTTTTCCAAAATTTCAGCCCGTTCGGCGCCATAGAACCAGAAAAATGGCATTTTAATTTCGAATCCCCGTAAGCGTTATGATTTTTCTAGAAATGCTCTTTTTCACATATATTATTATTGATTCCGCTTGAGACCATGATTATAACCAGTTTTCCAAAATTTCCGCCCGTTCGGCGCCATAGAACCAGAAAAAATGGAATTTTATGTTCGAACCCCTAGAATTCAAATGGTGCAAGTAAGCCTGATGATTTTTCTAGAAATGCTCTTTTTTACATATATTATTATTGATTCCGCTTGAGACCATGATTATAACCAGTTTTCGAAAATTTCAGTCCGTTCGGCGCCATAGAACAAGAAAAAATGGAATTTTAAGTTCGAACCCAAGTCTTCAAATGGTGCCCGTAAGCCTGATGATTTTTCTAGAATTGCTACTTTTGGCAAATATTTTTATTGATTTCGGTTAGGAATGTAAATCAAACCACGATTCCGAAATTTAAGCCAGTTTGGTCAGACAGAACCAGAAAAAATAGATTTTTATGTTCGAACCTAAGTCTTTAAATAGTGTCCGTAAGAATTATGATTTTTCTAGAAACGCGACTTTTTGAAAATATTGTAAATGATTTCGCTTGAAACCATAATTTTAACCAAGAATCCAAATTTTCACCCCGTTGAGATTCTTGGAACCAGAAAAAAACGGTTTAAAAAATCGAACCCAAGTCTTCAAATGGTGCCCGTAAATCTGATGAATTTTCTAGAAATGCTACTTTTTGCAAATATTTTTATTCATTCCGCTTGAGACCATAATTTTAACCACTTTTTCAAAATTTCAGCCTGTTCGGCGGCATAGAACCCGAAAAAATGGCATTTTAAGTTCGAACCCAAGTTTTCAAATGGTCCCCGTAAGCGTGATGATTTTTCTAGAAATGCTACTTTATGCAAATATTTTTATTGATTTCGCTTGAGACCATGATTATAACCAGTTTTCGAAAATTTCGGCCCGTTCGGCGCCATAGAACCAGAAAAAATGGCATTTTAAGTTCGAACACAAGTCTTCAAATGGTGCCCGTAAGCCTGATGATTTTTCTAGAAATGCTACTTTTTGCAAATTTTTTTATTGATTTCGCTTGAGACCATGATTCAAACCAGTTTTCCAAAATTTCAGCCCGTTCAGCGCCATAGAACCAGAAAAAATGGCATTTTAATTTTGAATCCCCGTAAGCCTGATGATTTTTCTAGAAATGCTACTTTTGGCAAATATTTTTATTGATTTCGCTTAAGATTATGAATCAAACCACGATTCCGAAATTTTAGCCAGTATGGTCATACAGAAAAAGAAAAAATAGATTTTAATGTTCGAACCTAAGTTTTTAAATGGTGTCCGTAAGAATTATGGTTTTTCCAGAAAGGCAACTTTTTGAAAATATTGTAAATGATTTCGCATGAAACCATAATTTTAACCAAGAATCCAAATTTTCATCCCGTTGAGCTCCTTGGAACCAGAAGAAAACGGTTTAAAAAATCGAACCCAAGTCTTCAAATGGTGCCCCTAAATCTGATGAATTTTCTAGAAATGCTACTTTTTGCAAATATTTTTATTGTTTCTGCTTGATTCCATGATTATAACCAGTTTTCGAAAATTTCAGTCCGTTCGGCGCAATAGAACAAGAAAAAATGGAATTTTAAGTTCGAACCCCTAGTCTTCAAATGGTGCCCGTAAGCCTGATGATTTTTCTAGAAATGCTCTTTTTTACATATATTATTATTGATTCCGCTTGAGACCATGATTATAACCAGTTTTCGAAAATTTCGGCCCGTTCGGCGCCATAGAACAAGAAAAATTGGCATTTTAAGTTCGAACCCAAGTCTTCAAATGGTTCCCGTAAGTCTGATGATTTTTCTAGAAATGCTACTTTTTGCAAATATTTTTATTGATTTCGCTTAAGATTATGAATAAAACCACGATTCCGAAATTTTAGCCAGTTTGGTCAGACAGAACCAGAAAAATAGATTTTAATGTTCGAACCTAAGTCTTTAAAAAGTGTCCGTAAGAATTATGATTTTTCCAGAAACGCGACTTTTTGAAAATATTGTAAATGATTTCGCTTGAAACCATAATTTTATCCAAGAATCCTAATTTTCACCCCGTTGAGCTCCTTGGAATCAGAAAAAAACGGTTTAAAAAATCGATCCCAAGTCTTCAAATGGTGCCAGTAAATCTGATGAATTTTCTAGAAATGCTACTTTTTGTAAATATTTTTATGGATTCCGCTTGAGACCATGATTTTAACCACTTTTTCAAAATTTCAGCCCGTTCAGCGCCATAGAACCAGAAAAAATGGCATTTTAAGTTCGAACCCAAGTCTTCAAATGGTGCCCGTAAGCCTGATGATTTTTCTAGAAATGCTCTTTTTTACATATATTATTATTGATTCCACTTGAGACCATGATTCAAACCAGTTTTCCAAAATTTCAGCCCGTTCGGCGCCATAGAACCAGAAAAAATGGCATTTTAATTTCGAATCCCCGTAAGCGTTATGATTTTTCTAGAAATGCTCTTTTTCACATATATTATTATTGATTCCGCTTGAGACCATGATTATAACCAGTTTTCGAAAATTTCGGCCCGTTCGGCCCCATAGAACAAGAAAAATTGGCATTTTAAGTTCGAACCCAAGTCTTCAAATGGTGCCCGTAAGCCTGATGATTTTTCTAGAAATGCTACTTTTTGCAAATATTTTTATTGATTTCGCTTAAGATTATGAATAAAACCACGATTCCGAAATTTTAGCCAGTTTGGTCAGAGGGAACCAGAAAAAATAGATTTTAATGTTCGAACCTAAGTCTTTAAATAGTGTCCGTAAGAATTATGATTTTTCCAGAAACGCGACTTTTTGAAAATATTGTAAATTATTTCGCATGAAACCATAATTTTAACCAAGAATCTAAATTTTCATCCCGTTGAGCTCCTTGGAACCAGAAGAAAACGGTTTAAAAAATCGAACCCAAGTCTTCAAATGGTGCCCCTAAATCTGATGAATTTTCTAGAAATGCTTCTTTTTGCAAATATATTTATTGATTTCGCTTAAGATTTTGAATAAAACCACGATTCCGAAATTTTAGCTAAGTTCGAACCCAAGTCTTCAAATGGTGCCCCTAAATCTGATGAATTTTCTAGAAATGCTACTTTTTGCAAATATTTTTATTGATTCTGCTTGATTCCATGATTATAACCAGTTTTCGAAAATTTCAGTCCGTTCGGCGCCATAGAAAGAGAAAAAATTGAATTTTAAGTTCGAACCCCTAGTCTTCAAATGGTGCCCGTAAGCCTGATGATTTTTCTAGAAATGCTCTTTTTACATATATTATTATTGATTCCGCTTGAGACCATGATTATAACCAGTTTTCGAAAATTTCGGCCCGTTCGGCGCCATAGAACAAGAAAAATTGGCATTTTAAGTTCGAACCCAAGTCTTCAAATGGTTCCCGTAAGTCTGATGATTTTTCTAGAAATGCTACTTTTTGCAAATATTTTTATTGATTTCGCTTAAGATTATGATTAAAACCACGATTCCGAAATTTTAGCCAGTTTGGTCAGACAGAACCAGAAAAAATAGATTTTAATGTTCGAACCCAAGTCTTTAAATAGAGTCCGAAAGAATTATGATTTTTCCAGAAACGCGACTTTTTGAAAATATTGTAAATGATTTCGCATGAAACCATAATTTTAACCAAGAATCTAAATTTTCATCCCGTTGAGCTCCTTGGAACCAGAAGAAAACGGTTTAAAAAATCGAACCCAAGTCTTCAAATGGTGCCCCTAAATCTGATGAATTTTCTAGAAATGCTACTTATTGCAAATATTTTTATTGATTCCACTTGAGACCATGATTTTAACCCCCTTTTTCAAAATTTCAGCCCGTTCGGCGCCATTGAACCAGAAAAAATGGCATTTTAAGTTCGAACCCAAGTCTTCAAATGGTGCCCGTAAGCCTGATGATTTTTCTAGAAATGCTACTTTTTGCAAATTTTTTTATTGATTTCGCTTGAGACCATGATTCAAACCAGTTTTCCAAAATTTCAGCCCGTTCAGCGCCATAGAACCAGAAAAAATGGCATTTTAATTTCGAATCCCCGTAAGCGTGATGATTTTTCTAGAAATGCTCTTTTTCACATATATTATTATTGATTCCGCTTGAGACCATGATTATAACCAGTTTTCCAAAATTTCAGCCCGTTCGGCGCCATAGAAACAGAAAAAATGGCATTTTAAGTTCGAACCCAAGTCTTCAAATGGTGCCCGTAAGCCTGATGATTTTTCTAGAAATGCTACTTTTTGCAAATATTTTTATTGATTTCGCTTAAGATTATGAATAAAACCACGATTCCGAAATTTTAGCCAGTTTGGTCAGAGGGAACCAGAAAAAATAGATTTTAATGTTCGAACCTAAGTCTTTAAATAGTGTCCGTAAGAATTATGATTTTTCCAGAAACGCGACTTTTTGAAAATATTGTAAATGATTTCGCATGAAACCATAATTTTAACCAAGAATCTAAATTTTCATCCCGTTGAGCTCCTTGGAACCAGAAGAAAACGGTTTAAAAAATCGAACCCAAGTCTTCAAATGGTGCCCCTAAATCTGATGAATTTTCTAGAAATGCTACTTTTTGCAAATATATTTATTGATTTCGCTTAAGATTTTGAATAAAACCACGATTCCGAAATTTTAGCTAAGTTCGAACCCAAGTCTTCAAATGGTGCCCCTAAATCTGATGAATTTTCTAGAAATGCTACTTTTTGCAAATATTTTTATTGATTCTGCTTGATTCCATGATTATAACCAGTTTTCGAAAATTTCAGTCCGTTCGGCGCCATAGAAAGAGAAAAAATAGAATTTTAAGTTCGAACCCCTAGTCTTCAAATGGTGCCCGTAAGCCTGATGATTTTTCTAGAAATGCTCTTTTTTACATATATTATTATTGATTCCGCTTGAGACCATGATTATAACCAGTTTTCGAAAATTTCGGCCCGTTCGGCGCCATAGAACAAGAAAAATTTGCATTTTAAGTTCGAACCCAAGTCTTCAAATGGTTCCCGTAAGTCTGATGATTTTTCTAGAAATGCTACTTTTTGCAAATATTTTTATTGATTTCGCTTAAGATTATGAATAAAACCACGATTCCGAAATTTTAGCCAGTTTGGTCAGACAGAACCAGAAAAAATAGATTTTAATGTTCGAACCTAAGTCTTTAAAAAGTGTCCGTAAGAATTATGATTTTTCCAGAAACGCGACTTTTTGAAAATATTGTAAATGATTTCGCTTGAAACCATAATTTTATCCAAGAATCCTAATTTTCACCCCGTTGAGCTCCTTGGAATCAGAAAAAAACGGTTTAAAAAATCGAATTCAAGTCTTCAAATGGTGCCAGTAAATCTGATGAATTTTCTAGAAATGCTACTTTTTGTAAATATTTTTATTGATTTTTTTTTTTTTTTTTTTTTTTTTTTTTTTTTAATAAGCTTTATTGACTGAAAATTTTACATTTTTTTTTTTTTTTTTTTAGACAATGTATAGATAGTCCCACGAAGCTGCCACATGGCTGCTTGTCTGCAGGTTCTATCTCAATTTACAATTATAATATAATATAAGTCTCCCGTTATATAAAATAAATTACAGACTCTTACATACAACTACACTAACACTTTGAATGACAATACGATAACGTACATTCATAAGTACAAGACAATATAGCACACAGATAAAACATATTCAAAAATAATACAAATACGATAACACACATTGAAAGTGAATAACATCGTACTGTAACACAATGTAATAGAATTAAAATTCTAGTTAACTAATTGAAAAATGTTATTTTAATTTTTTTTTTTTCTGGAAATAAAAAGCTTGTTAGTGAAAAAAATAAAAAATAAAATAAATACATTAATTTATATTAGAATTAAAACTTTCAAATAATGCTTTCCTTTTCTTCTTTGTTTGCTCTATTTTTTATAGATATACAGATTTTTCATTTATAAGCCACATCTTTACAGTTTTCATGCTTAAACTCTTATTTTCTGAAAAAACAAATTTATTTTTGAGCTTATTAAAAATCACTGGTACACAGTACTCCAGCGTTCGGCTTCCATACTTATTTGTTATTTTAGGTATTTTCAACCCTTTTTTTTCTGTAAGACGTGTGCTGTGACTATGTACCAGTGGTTTTTTATAAGTACTATCGCCCCAGTTATCTTTAATGGTAAGGAACCAAAATAAACCTTTTATAGGGAGTAGGCCCTCAGCACAATATAACAGTTGCACATTGTGTCTTTGTCTATACATATTAGGTGATACAATTTTTTTTATGATAGAGGTTTGCAAATTTTGTACATACTTAATATATGTCATGCTTGTATTTCCCCAGCTTCTAATTCCATATCTAAGAATAGATTCTACTAATGAGAAATATACTAGTTTGAGTGTGCTATGAGGCAAGACAAATTTTAATTTATAGAAACTGTTTGCTAGAGCTCTTAGCTGGTTACATATTTTAGTAACTTGCTTATCCCATTTAAATGTGTTATCTACTTTTAATCCCAGATAAGTATACTCGTTGACAAAATCAATTTTCTCACATTGGCAGTTAGATATTATTTTTCTATGGATGCATTCAAAGTTATGTGCGGTTAGTTTGGGAATATTCCACAATTTCAAACTTGGTGATCTGATATACATGCATTTTGTTTTCTTTACATTTATAACCAATCCTACATCGTGTGCCCATTTTAGCAGTTCATCGAAGTCGGTTTGCAATTCTTGAATCGCTATTTGAGGATTTTCATTAGATACTACAAGTGCGGTGTCATCTGCGAAAATGAATCTGCGCGCTTTTCTAAATAGTTTCGACATAGCTATGACATATATAATATACAATTTTGGACCCAAAATTGACCCCTGTGGGACACCAGACCTTATAAATTTAGATTTACTCATCTCATTCAATATTCTTACCCTCATTTTTCTATTTGATAAGTAGTTATTAAAAAAAGTTAGCAGTTTACCACGGATTCCAATAATTTGTAGAAATTTTATTATTTGTTTATGGCATAGTGTATCAAAGGCTTTAGAGAAATCAATAAAGAGTACAAGTACATGTTTTTGAGAGTTGAGCTGGGTGTTTATGAAATTAGAAAAATTATTTAGTAGTGCGTCACAGCTTTTTTTTTTTTGGAACCCGTACTGACATTCGTCAATGATACCAAATTTATTTAAATATCCGTCTAGGTATATTGCTATATATTTTTCGAGAATTTTTTCCAAGGCAGGTAATAGGGAAATAGGTCTGTAATTATTTATAATTGAATGATCACCGCCTTTAAAAATAGGTCTAACAACACTAGTTTTTAATTCTTCAGGTATTTGGCAAGTATCAATTATTGTGTTTATAAAATGAGTAATTACTGGGCTCAGTATTTTTACATGTTTTTTTATATCATACATACGTATTTGGTCCAATCCTGGTGTTTTTGAGTTTTTCAATATTCCGATTATAGATTCTATTTGTTTTACGCTAGCTCTGGGTAGGTACATAGAATGCGGTAAATCGTCTAGCTGGTATGGAGACGCACGGACATCACATTTGTGTAGTAACTCATTTACTCCCTCATCAAAGAAGTTAGCAAAATTTTCTGCAACTTCATCCGTCGGTTTGGTCTTCAAGAAGTACTTAGATATAACTGCGTCACAACTGGATTTGTTTTTTCTTCCTAATATTTTGTTTATTTCGTTCCACGTTTTTTTTATATCCTTAAAACAATTTTTGAATTTGTTATTGAAGTATGTTTTTTTTGCATCTAATATTTGCTTATTTAGATTATTTCTGTATTTTTTGTAGTCTTTTTCATATTTCTTGTTTGTTGGCATGTTTTTCCATTTTCTCCATAATTTATCCCTCGTTTGTATATTTTCTATGAGAATATCGTTCATCCAACTTTTTTGATTATTGCGATACGTATTTTTTACTAATTTTGTGATACTACTTTTTTCGTAGATTTTTTTAAAGTGTGATTTAATGTCTTGATATATGATATCCGGATCAGTGTGAATTTGAATTGAGTTCCAATCAGTTTTTGAAATCATTTCATCAACTTTTTTTTCAGATAGTACAGTGTTGTATTCATGGTGCGATATTTTGCTTTTGTCCTTATTATGAAGGTATACAGACACGGCAGTTATATAATGATCTGCTATCCTTGTTTCACATACGCATGAGTTAATTTCACACTTTTCTTTTTCTCTAATATATATGTGATCCAGACACGTCGCAGTTGTGTAGGTATTTACCACCGCTTCTCTCGTAATGTCATATATACATTTCACTAGACCGTAATTAGCCATTAAATTTTCGTATTGCAGAATTATTGAGTCGTGTTTATTTAATAGGTTTAAGTTAATGTCTCCAAGTATCAAGATGGTTTCCTTAATATCAATGTTTCGTATTATATTTTCGAGCTGTTGTAGGAAGGTTTTTTTGTTCGTGTTCGGGGGTCTATATAATGCAAATAGATGTATGCGTTTGTGTTTGTTTACGGAGAAGGTTCCATAGACGCACTCGAATGTAGTAGCTATTATATCTTTTTTTTCGAATATATGGTTTTCTTTAATATAAACCATAATCCCGCCTCCCGATCTTTTTGTTCGGCAATAATAGAATGAGTTAAATCCTGATATTTTGTATAGATTTACACTGTTTTCGTCTATCGAGGTTTCACAGAGTATTATAATATCAATGTTATTTAGTTGACTATAAATACTTAGTAAGATTGTATTCCAGTACTTGGAGATAGACCTAATATTCAAATTAACGACAGTTATTGCTTTATCGCCTGTTTCATGTTTGAATTGGGTCCAGTTTTCGAACTTTTGAATCCGTTCATATTCTATATCTGAGGTCTCAAAATCAATATTAGACGCCATAGTCAATTTTAGCTAAGTCCTTTTGAAGGGCTGCCTTGTAAGCCGGACAGTCCCTGTCTCCGGACGGGTGGTTTGCGGGCTTGTGAAATCTCGTGCATGTTGCGCAGACTGGCTCCGCTGTGGCAGAAGGGCATGTCTCACGGGTATGTCCTTCCCGGGCACAGTGCCCACATCTCGTCGTCTCCTTGCAGAACTTGTAAGAATGTCCTATCATCTGACACTTTGAGCACTTCCGCTTGAGACCATGATTTTAACCACTTTTTCAAAATTTCAGCCCGTTCGGCGCAATAGAACCAGAAAAAATGGCATTTTAAGTTCGAACCCAAGTCTTCAAATGGTGCCCGTAAGCCTGATGATTTTTCTAGAAATGCTCTTTTTTACATATATTATTATTGATTCCGCTTGAGACCATGATTCAAACCAGTTTTCCAAAATTTCAGCCCGTTCGGCGCCATAGAACCAGAAAAAATGGCATTTTAATTTCGAATCCCCGTAAGCGTTATGATTTTTCTAGAAATGCTCTTTTTCACATATATTATTATTGATTCCGCTTGAGACCATGATTATAACCAGTTTTCAAAAATTTCCGCCCGTTCGGCGCCATAGAACCAGAAAAAATGGAATTTTATGTTCGAACCCCTAGAATTCAAATGGTGCAAGTAAGCCTGATGATTTTTCTAGAAATGCTCTTTTTTACATATATTATTATTGATTCCGCTTGAGACCATGATTATAACCAGTTTTCGAAAATTTCAGTCCGTTCGGCGCCATAGAACAAGAAAAAATGGAATTTTAAGTTCGAACCCAAGTCTTCAAATGGTGCCCGTAAGCCTGATGATTTTTCTAGAATTGCTACTTTTGGCAAATATTTTTATTGATTTCGGTTAGGAATATAAATCAAACCACGATTCCGAAATTTAAGCCAGTTTGGTCAGACAGAACCAGAAAAAATAGATTTTTATGTTCGAACCTAAGTCTTTAAATTGTGTCCGTAAGAATTATGATTTTTCTAGAAATGCGACTTTTTGAAAATATTGTAAATGATTTCGCTTGAAACCATAATTTTAACCAAGAATCCAAATTTTCACCCCGTTGAGATTCTTGGAACCAGAAAAAAACGGTTTAAAAAATCGAACCCAAGTCTTCAAATGGTGCCCGTAAATCTGATGAATTTTCTAGAAATGCTACTTTTTGCAAATATTTTTATTCATTCCGCTTGAGACCATAATTTTAACCACTTTTTCAAAATTTCAGCCTGTTCGGCGGCATAGAACCCGAAAAAATGGCATTTTAAGTTCGAACCCAAGTTTTCAAATGGTGCCCGTAAGCCTGATGATTTTTCTAGAAATGCTACTTTTTGCAAATATTTTTATTGATTTCGCTTGAGACCATGATTATAACCAGTTTTCGAAAATTTCGGCCCGTTCGGCGCCATAGAACAAGAAAAATTGGCATTTTAATTTCGAATCCCCGTTAGCGTGATGATTTTTCTAGAAATGCTCTTTTTCACATATATTATTATTGATTCCGCTTGAGACCATGATTATAACCAGTTTTCCAAAATTTCAGCCCGTTCGGCGCCATAGAACCAGAAAAAATGGCATTTTAATTTCGAATCCCCGTAAGCGTGATGATTTTTCTAGAAATGCTCTTTTTCACATATATTATTATTGATTCCGCTTGAGACCATGATTCAAACCAGTTTTCCAAAATTTCAGCCCGTTCGGCGCCATAGAACCAGAAAAAATGGCATTTTAATTTCGAATCCCCGTAAGCGTTATGATTTTTCTAGAAATGCTCTTTTTCACATATATTATTATTGATTCCGATTGAGACCATGATCATAACCAGTTTTCGAAAATTTTGGCCCGTTCGGTGCCATAGAACCAGAAAAAATGGAATTTTATGTTCGAACCCCTAGTCTTCAAATGGTGCACGTAAGCCTGATGATTTTTCTAGAAATGCTCTTTTTTACATATATTATTATTGATTTCGCTTGAGACCATGATTATAACCAGTTTTCGAAAATTTCAGTCCGTTCGGCGCCATAGAACAAGAAAAAATGGAATTTTAAGTTCGAACCCAAGTCTTCAAATGGTGCCCGTAAGCCTGATGATTTTTCTAGAAATGCTACTTTTGGCAAATATTTTTATTGATTTCGCTTAAGAATATAAATCAAACCACGATTCCGAAATTAAAGCCAGTTTGGTCAGACAGAACCAGAAAAAATAGATTTTTATGTTCGAACCTAAGTCTTTAAATAGTGTCCGTAAGAATTATGATTTTTCTAGAAACGCGACTTTTTGAAAATATTGTAAATGATTTCGCTTGAAACCATAATTTTAACCAAGAATCCAAATTTTCACCCCGTTGAGCTTCTTGGAACCAGAAAAAAACGGTTTAAGAAATCGAACCCAAGTCTTCAAATGGTGCCCGTAAATCTGATGAATTTTCTAGAAATGCTACTTTTTGCAAATATTTTTATTCATTCCGCTTGAGACCATAATTTTAACCACTTTTTCAAAATTTCAGCCCGTTCGGCGCCATAGAACCCGAAAAAATGGCATTTTAAGTTCGAACCCAAGTTTTCAAATGGTGCCCGTAAGCCTGATGATTTTTCTAGAAATGCTACTTTTTGCAAATATTTTTATTGATTTCGCTTGAGACCATGATTATAACCAGTTTTCGAAAATTTCGGCCCGTTCGGCGCCATAGAACAAGAAAAATTGGCATTTTTAAGTTCGAACCCAAGTCTTCAAATGGTGCCCGTAAGCCTGATGATTTTTCTAGAAACGCGACTTTTTGAAAATATTGTAAATGATTTCGCTTGAAACCATAATTTTAACAAAGAATCCAAATTTTCACCCCGTTGAGATTCTTGGAACCAGAAAAAAACGGTTTAAAAAATCGAACCCAAGTCTTCAAATGGTGCCCGTAAATCTGATGAATTTTCTAGAAATGCTACTTTTTGCAAATATTTTTATTCATTCCGCTTGAGACCATAATTTTAACCACTTTTTAAAAATTTCAGCCTGTTCGGCTGCATAGAACCCGAAAAAATGGCATTTTAAGTTCGAACCCAAGTTTTCAAATGGTGCCCGTAAGCCTGATGATTTTTCTAGAAATTCTACTTTTTGCAAATATTTTTATTGATTTCGCTTGAGACCATGATTATAACCAGTTTTCGAAAATTTCGGCCCGTTCGGCGCCATAGAACAAGAAAAATTGGCATTTTAAGTTCGAACCCAAGTCTTCAAATGGTGCCCGAAAGCCTGATGATTTTTCAAGAAATGCTCTTTTTTACATATATTATTATTGATTCCGCTTGAGACCATGATTCAAACCAGTTTTCCAAAATTTCAGCCCGTTCAGCGCCATAGAACCAGAAAAAATGGCATTTTAATTTCGAATCCCCGTAAGCGTGATGATTTTTCTAGAAATGCTCTTTTTCACATATATTATTATTGATTCCGCTTGAGACCATGATTATAACCAGTTTTCGAAAATTTCAGTGCGTTCGGCGCCATAGAACAAGAAAAAATGGAATTTTAAGTTCGAACCCAAGTCTTCAAATGGTGCCCGTAAGCCTGATGATTTTTCTAGAAATGCTACTTTTTGCAAATATTTTTAATGATTTCGCTTAAGATTATGAATCAAACCACGATTCCGAAATTTTAGCCAGTTTGGTCAGACAGAACCAGAAAAAATAGATTTTAATGTTCGAACCCAAGTCTTTAAATAGAGTCCGAAAGAATTATGATTTTTCCAGAAACTCGACTTTTTGAAAATATTTTAAATGATTTCGCTTGAATCCATAATTTTAACCAAGAATCCTAATTTTCACCCCGTTGAGCTCCTTGGAATCAGAAAAAAACGGTTTAAAAAATCGAATTCAAGTCTTCAAATGGTGCCAGTAAATCTGATGAATTTTCTAGAAATGCTACTTTTTGTAAATATTTTTATTGATTTTTTTTTTTTTTTTTTTTTTTTTTTTTTTTAATAAGCTTTATTGACTGAAAATTTTACATTTTTTTTTTTTTTTGCATTTTAAGTTCGAACCCAAGTCTTCAAATGGTGCCCGTAAGCCTGATGATTTTTCTAGAAATGCTACTTTTTGCAAATTTTTTTATTGATTTCGCTTGAGACCATGATTCAAACCAGTTTTCCAAAATTTCAGCCCGTTCAGCGCCATAGAACCAGAAAAAATGGCATTTTAATTTCGAATCCCCGTAAGCGTGATGATTTTTCTAGAAATGCTCTTTTTCACATATATTATTATTGATTCCGCTTGAGACCATGATTATAACCAGTTTTCCAAAATTTCAGCCCGTTCGGCGCCATAGAACCAGAAAAAATGGCATTTTAATTTCGAATCCCCGTAAGCGTGATGATTTTTCTAGAAATGCTCTTTTTCACATATATTATTATTGATTCCGCTTGAGACCATGATTCAAACCAGTTTTCCAAAATTTCAGCCCGTTCGGCGCCATAGAACCAGAAAAAATGGCATTTTAATTTCGAATCCCCGTAAGCGTTATGATTTTTCTAGAAATGCTCTTTTTCACATATATTATTATTGATTCCGATTGAGACCATGATCATAACCAGTTTTCGAAAATTTCAGTCCGTTCGGCGCCATAGAACAAGAAAAAATGGAATTTTAAGTTCGAACCCAAGTCTTCAAATGGTGCCCGTAAGCCTGATGATTTTTCTAGAAATGCTCTTTTTTACATATATTATTATTGATTCCGCTTGAGACCATGATTATAACCAGTTTTCGAAAATTTCAGTCCGTTCGGCGCCATAGAACAAGAAAAAATGGAATTTTAAGTTCGAACCCAAGTCTTCAAATGGTGCCCGTAAGCCTGATGATTTTTCTAGAAATGCTACTTTTGGCAAATATTTTTATTGATTTCGCTTAAGAATATAAATCAAACCACGATTCCGAAATTTAAGCCAGTTTGGTCAGACAGAACCAGAAAAAATAGATTTTTATGTTCGAACCTAAGTCTTTAAATAGTGTCCGTAAGAATTATGATTTTTCTAGAAACGCGACTTTTTGAAAATATTGTAAATGATTTCGCTTGAAACCATAATTTTAACCAAGAATCCAAATTTTCACCCCGTTGAGCTTCTTGGAACCAGAAAAAAACGGTTTAAGAAATCGAACCCAAGTCTTCAAATGGTGCCCGTAAATCTGATGAATTTTCTAGAAATGCTACTTTTTGCAAATATTTTTATTCATTCCGCTTGAGACCATAATTTTAACCACTTTTTCAAAATTTCAGCCCGTTCGGCGCCATAGAACCCGAAAAAATGGCATTTTAAGTTCGAACCCAAGTTTTCAAATGGTGCCCGTAAGCCTGATGATTTTTCTAGAAATGCTACTTTTTGCAAATATTTTTATTGATTTCGCTTGAGACCATGATTATAACCAGTTTTCGAAAATTTCGGCCCGTTCGGCGCCATAGAACAAGAAAAATTGGCATTTTAAGTTCGAACCCAAGTCTTCAAATGGTGCCCGTAAGCCTGATGATTTTTCTAGAAACGCGACTTTTTGAAAATATTGTAAATGATTTCGCTTGAAACCATAATTTTAACCAAGAATCCAAATTTTCACCCCGTTGAGCTTCTTGGAACCAGAAAAAAACGGTTTAAAAAATCGAACCCAAGTCTTCAAATGGTGCCCGTAAATCTGATGAATTTTCTAGAAATGCTACTTTTTGCAAATATTTTTATTCATTCCGCTTGAGACCATAATTTTAACCACTTTTTCAAAATTTCAGCCCGTTCAGCGCCATAGAACCCGAAAAAATGGCATTTTAAGTTCGAACCCAAGTTTTCAAATGGTGCCCGTAAGCCTGATGATTTTTCTAGAAATGCTACTTTTTGCAAATATTTTTATTGATTTCGCTTGAGACCATGATTCAAACCAGTTTTCCAAAATTTCAGTCCGTTCAGCGCCATAGAACCAGAAAAAATGGCATTTTAATTTCGAATCCCCGTAAGCGTGATGATTTTTCTAGAAATGCTCTTTTTCACATATATTATTATTGATTCCGCTTGAGACCATGATTATAACCAGTTTTCCAAAATTTCAGCCCGTTCGGCGCCATAGAACCAGAAAAAATGGCATTTTAAGTTCGAACCCAAGTCTTCAAATGGTGCCCGTAAGCCTGATGATTTTTCTAGAAATGCTACTTTTTGCAAATATTTTTATTGATTTCGCTTAAGATTATGAATAAAACCACGATTCCGAAATTTTAGCCAGTTTGGTCAGAGGGAACCAGAAAAAATAGATTTTAATGTTCGAACCTAAGTCTTTAAATAGTGTCCGTAAGAATTATGATTTTTCCAGAAACGCGACTTTTTGAAAATATTGTAAATTATTTCGCATGAAACCATAATTTTAACCAAGAATCTAAATTTTCATCCCGTTGAGCTCCTTGGAACCAGAAGAAAACGGTTTAAAAAATCGAACCCAAGTCTTCAAATGGTGCCCCTAAATCTGATGAATTTTCTAGAAATGCTACTTTTTGCAAATATATTTATTGATTTCGCTTAAGATTTTGAATAAAACCACGATTCCGAAATTTTAGCTAAGTTCAAACCCAAGTCTTCAAATGGTGCCCCTAAATCTGATGATTTTTCTAGAAATGCTACTTTTTGCAAATATTTTTATTGATTCTGCTTGATTCCATGATTATAACCAGTTTTCGAAAATTTCAGTCCGTTCGGCGCCATAGAAAGAGAATAAATGGAATTTTAAGTTCGAACCCCTAGTCTTCAAATGGTGCCCGTAAGCCTGATGATTTTTCTAGAAATGCTCTTTTTTACATATATTATTATTGATTCCGCTTGAGACCATGATTATAACCAGTTTTCGAAAATTTCGGCCCGTTCGGCGCCATAGAACAAGAAAAATTGGCATTTTAAGTTCGAACCCAAGTCTTCAAATGGTTCCCGTAAGTCTGATGATTTTTCTAGAAATGCTACTTTTTGCAAATATTTTTATTGATTTCGCTTAAGATTATGAATAAAACCACGATTCCGAAATTTTAGCCAGTTTGGTCAGACAGAACCAGAAAAAATAGATTTTAATGTTCGAACCTAAGTCTTTAAAAAGTGTCCGTAAGAATTATGATTTTTCCAGAAACGCGACTTTTTGAAAATATTGTAAATGATTTCGCTTGAAACCATAATTTTAACCAAGAATCCAAATTTTCACCCCGTTGAGATTCTTGGAACCAGAAAAAAACGGTTTAAAAAATCGAACCCAAGTCTTCAAATGGTGCCCGTAAATCTGATGAATTTTCTAGAAATGCTCCTTTTTGCAAATATTTTTATTCATTCCGCTTGAGACCATAATTTTAACCACTTTTTAAAAATTTCAGCCTGTTCGGCGGCATAGAACAAGAAAAAATGGAATTTTAAGTTCGAACCCAAGTCTTCAAATGGTGCCCGTAAGCCTGATGATTTTTCTAGAAATGCTACTTTTTGCAAATATTTTTAATGATTTCGCTTAAGATTATGAATCAAACCACGATTCCGAAATTTTAGCCAGTTTGGTCAGACAGAACCAGAAAAAATAGATTTTAATGTTCGAACCCAAGTCTTTAAATAGAGTCCGAAAGAATTATGATTTTTCCAGAAACTCGACTTTTTGAAAATATTTTAAATGATTTCGCTTGAAACCATAATTTTAACCAAGAATCCAAATTTTCACCCCGTTGAGCTCCTTGGAACCAGAAAAAAACGGTTTAAAAAATCGAACCCAAGTCTTCAAATGTTGACCGTAAATCTGATGAATTTTCTAGAAATGCTACTTATTGCAAATATTTTTATTGATTCCACTTGAGACCATGATTTTAACCCCCTTTTTCAAAATTTCAGCCCGTTCGGCGCCATTGAACCAGAAAAAATGGCATTTTAAGTTCGAACCCAAGTCTTCAAATGGTGCCCGTAAGCCTGATGATTTTTCTAGAAATGCTACTTTTTGCAAATTTTTTTATTGATTTCGCTTGAGACCATGATTCAAACCAGTTTTCCAAAATTTCAGCCCGTTCAGCGCCATAGAACCAGAAAAAATGGCATTTTAATTTCGAATCCCCGTAAGCGTGATGATTTTTCTAGAAATGCTCTTTTTCACATATATTATTATTGATTCCGCTTGAGACCATGATTATAACCAGTTTTCCAAAATTTCAGCCCGTTCGGCGCCATAGAACCAGAAAAAATGGCATTTTAATTTCGAATCCCCGTAAGCGTGATGATTTTTCTAGAAATGCTCTTTTTCACATATATTATTATTGATTCCGCTTGAGACCATGATTCAAACCAGTTTTCCAAAATTTCAGCCCGTTCGGCGCCATAGAACCAGAAAAAATGGCATTTTAATTTCGAATCCCCGTAAGCGTTATGATTTTTCTAGAAATGCTCTTTTTCACATATATTATTATTGATTCCGATTGAGACCATGATTATAACCAGTTTTCGAAAATTTTGGCCCGTTCGGTGCCATAGAACCAGAAAAAATGGAATTTTATGTTCGAACCCCTAGTCTTCAAATGGTGCACGTAAGCCTGATGATTTTTCTAGAAATGCTCTTTTTTACATATATTATTATTGATTCCGCTTGAGACCATGATTATAACCAGTTTTCGAAAATTTCAGTCCGTTCGGCGCCATAGAACAAGAAAAAATGGAATTTTAAGTTCGAACCCAAGTCTTCAAATGGTGCCCGTAAGCCTGATGATTTTTCTAGAAATGCTACTTTTGGCAAATATTTTTATTGATTTCGCTTAAGAATATAAATCAAACCACGATTCCGAAATTTAAGCCAGTTTGGTCAGACAGAACCAGAAAAAATAGATTTTTATGTTCGAACCTAAGTCTTTAAATAGTGTCCGTAAGAATTATGATTTTTCTAGAAACGCGACTTTTTGAAAATATTGTAAATGATTTCGCTTGAAACCATAATTTTAACCAAGAATCCAAATTTTCACCCCGTTGAGCTTCTTGGAACCAGAAAAAAACGGTTTAAAAAATCGAACCCAAGTCTTCAAATGGTGCCCGTAAATCTGATGAATTTTCTAGAAATGCTACTTTTTGCAAATATTTTTATTCATTCCGCTTGAGACCATAATTTTAACCACTTTTTCAAAATTTCAGCCCGTTCGGCGCCATAGAACCCGAAAAAATGGCATTTTATGTTCGAACCCAAGTTTTCAAATGGTGCCCGTAAGCCTGATGATTTTTCTAGAAATGCTACTTTTTGCAAATATTTTTATTCATTCCGCTTGAGACCATGATTCAAACCAGTTTTCCAAAATTTCAGCCCGTTCGGCGCCATAGAACCAGAAAAAATGGCATTTTAATTTCGAATCCCCGTAAGCGTTATGATTTTTCTAGAAATGCTCTTTTTCACGTATATTATTATTGATTCCGCTTGAGACCATGATTATAACAAGTTTTCGAAAATTTCGGCCCGTTCGGCGCCATAGAACCAGAAAAAGTGGAATTTTAAGTTCGAACCCTAGTCTTCAAATGGTGCCCGTAAGCCTGATGATTTTTCTAGAAATGGTACTTGTTGCAAATATTTTTATTGATTTCGCTTAAGATTATGAATCGAACCACGATTCCGAAATTTTAGCCAGTTTGGTCAGACAGAACCAGAAAAAATTTATTTCAATGTTCGAACCAAAGTCTTTAAATAGAGTCCGTAAGAATTAAAATTTTTCCAGAAACTCGACTTTTTGAAAATATTTTAAATGATTTCGCTTGAAACCATAATTTTAACCAAGAATCCTAATTTTCACCACGTTGAGCCTCTTGGAAACAGAAAAAAACGGTTTAAAAAATCGAACCCAAGTTTTTAAATGGTGCCCGTAAGCCTGATGATTTTTCTAGAAATGGTACTTTTTGCAAATATTTTTATTGATTTCGCTTGAGACCATGATTTTAACCACTTTTTCAAAATTTCAGCCCGTTCGGCGCCATTGAACCAGAAAAAATGGCATTTTAAGTTCGAACCCAAGTCTTCAAATGGTGCCCGTAAGCCTGATGATTTTTCTAGAAATGCTACTTTTTGCAAATTTTTTTATTGATTTCGCTTGAGACCATGATTCAAACCAGTTTTCCAAAATTTCAGCCCGTTCAGCGCCATAGAACCAGAAAAAATGGCATTTTAATTTCGAATAATACACGTCGTACCTACAAAGCGTCGCGCTCTGTCAAGCTATCGTTTTATACATGAAAAACAATTTTTAATAGTTCCGCCGGAAGAAAAAACTAAATCGTAGTAAAAAACAATTTAAGTTTATCACATGGTAGTGTTCTCCCGTGATTTTTTAACATTTAACCATTGATTTTTTAATATTATAAACAATTGATCTCACTGTTTACCAAACTGAAGTGTTGTGTACAACGTATCAAGTGCGCGGATTGGACGATTAATTATGAGCTCACTTCTCAAGGCTCCTATTGGTTGCGATTGTGCTGCGAATCTGTGATACCTATTGTTTACAACCGAAACTGTCTTCAATATAAATTCAAAAACAATGTCTCAATCTGAAGCTTCTGATGATGAGAACGACCTTATCCCCTTGAACTCACAAGGAATTTTAAAAGAAACTCAAAATGCCCTCAAAACTTTACAAGATACCTTGGGAAATACAACGGTTTCCAAGGAGCAACAGCTGAAGATTGCCAATAATATAGCCTGCGTCCTAGGATCTGTTGGACAACTAATTTTGGAGAGAGAAACTCTCCGAGGTGAACTCGCCTTAGTAAAAGCGCAAAATAAAGTAATGCTAGCAGAAAAAATGGTGGTAAAAGAGGAAAATAAGCAACTCCAATCCAAAATTATTCAGCTAGAATTAGACCTAGGACCAGTGATGAAAAGAGTGGCAGATGCTACGGAAGCGAGTCTCTCTTTTGCAGAGGTTGCAAGTAAAAAAGTGAACTTACCTCCACCATTATCGCGTTTGGACGTCCCCATAGGAAAACCGAGGCCATCCGTCTGTTTCTTTCCAAAATTACCATCGGTGGAAGATAGCGAAGAAACAAAGAAAATAATCAGGGAAGCACTGAAGCCATCCCAGCTAGGAGTAAGAATTACCGGAGTAAAAAATATACGGAACAAAGGAGTAATCATCCATACGGCTAGTACTGCGGAACAGGAGAAACTACTAAGATCGGAAATTGTAACCGAATCTGCGACTCTGAGCGCCCGACCCCCAACAAAAAGGCTACCAAGGGTCATCTTCTTTAACGTTCCAAGGGAGTTGTCAGATAAAACTTTTCTTGAGTGTGCCCTAAATGGAATACAAAATATCGAGGAGACAAATGAAACCATAAAAAAATGTAAGCTTAGTCATCTAGCTGGCCCTCGAACTGGACCTGCATGCCATAGAATCTACGTGGTCCCCACATACCTGAGACATGCACTGGTAAAGCAAGGACGCGTATTTGTTGATTGGACAGTTTGCGGTGTTCGTGATTTTATTGGATTAACTGTGTGCTCAAAGTGTCAGATGATAGGACATTCTTACAAGTTCTGCAAGGAGACGACGAGATGTGGGCACTGTGCCCGGGAAGGACATACCCGTGAGACATGCCCTTCTGCCACAGCGGAGCCAGTCTGCGCAACATGCACGAGATTTCACAAGCCCGCAAACCACCCGTCCGGAGACAGGGACTGTCCGGCTTACAAGGCAGCCCTTCAAAAGGATTTAGCTAAAATTGACTATGGCGTCTAATATTGATTTTGAGACCTCAGATATAGAATATGAACGGATTCAAAAGTTCGAAAACTGGACCCAATTCAAACATGAAACAGGCGATAAAGCAATAACTGTCGTTAATTTGAATATTAGGTCTATCTCCAAGTACTGGAATACATTCTTACTAAGTATTTATAGTCAACTAAATAACATTGATATTATAATACTCTGTGAAACCTCGATAGACGAAAACAGTGTAAATCTATACAAAATATCAGGATTTAACTCATTCTATTATTGCCGAACAAAAAGATCGGGAGGCGGGATTATGGTTTATATTAAAGAAAACCATATATTCGAAAAAAAAGATATAATAGCTACTACATTCGAGTGCGTCTATGGAACCTTCTCCGTAAACAAACACAAACGCATACATCTATTTGCATTATATCGACCCCCGAACACGAACAAAAAAACCTTCCTACAACAGCTCGAAAATATAATACGAAACATTGATATTAAGGAAACCATCTTGATACTTGGAGACATTAACTTAAACCTATTAAATAAACACGACTCAATAATTCTGCAATACGAAAATTTAATGGCTAATTACGGTCTAGTGAAATGTATATATGACATTACGAGAGAAGCGGTGGTAAATACCTACACAACTGCGACGTGTCTGAATCACATATATATTAGAGAAAAAGAAAAGTGTGAAATTAACTCATGCGTATGTGAAACAAGGATAGCAGATCATTATATAACTGCCGTGTCTGTATACTTTCATAATAAGGACAAAAGCAAAATATCGCACCATGAATACAACACTGTACTATCTGAAAAAAAAGTTGATGAAATGATTACAAAAACTGATTGGAACTCAATTCAAATTCACACTGATCCGGATATCATATATCAAGACATTAAATCACACTTTAAAAAAATCTACGAAAAAAGTAGTATCACAAAATTAGTAAAAAATACGTATCGCCATAATCAAAAAAGTTGGATGAACGATATTCTCATAGAAAATATACAAACGAGGGATAAATTATGGAGAAAATGGAAAAACATGCCAACAAACAAGAAATATGAAAAAGACTACAAAAAATACAGAAATAATCTAAATAAGCAAATATTAGATGCAAAAAAAACATACTTCAATAACAAATTCAATAATTGTTTTAAGGATATAAAAAAAACGTGGAACGAAATAAACAAAATATTAGGAAGAAAAAACAAATCCAGTTGTGACGCAGTTATATCTAAGTACTTCTTGAAGACCAAACCGACGGATGAAGTTGCAGAAAATTTTGCTAACTTCTTTGATGAGGGAGTAAATGAGTTACTACACAAATGTGATGTCCGTGCGTCTCCATACCAGCTAGACGATTTACCGCATTCTATGTACCTACCCAGAGCTAGCGTAAAACAAATAGAATCTATAATCGGAATATTGAAAAACTCAAAAACACCAGGATTGGACCAAATACGTATGTATGATATAAAAAAACATGTAAAAATACTGAGCCCAGTAATTACTCATTTTATAAACACAATAATTGATACTTGCCAAATACCTGAAGAATTAAAAACTAGTGTTGTTAGACCTATTTTTAAAGGCGGTGATCATTCAATTATAAATAATTACAGACCTATTTCCCTATTACCTGCCTTGGAAAAAATTCTCGAAAAATATATAGCAATATACCTAGACGGATATTTAAATAAATTTGGTATCATTGACGAATGTCAGTACGGGTTCCAAAAAAAAAAAAGCTGTGACGCACTACTAAATAATTTTTCTAATTTCATAAACACCCAGCTCAACTCTCAAAAACATGTACTTGTACTCTTTATTGATTTCTCTAAAGCCTTTGATACACTATGCCATAAACAAATAATAAAATTTCTACAAATTATTGGAATCCGTGGTAAACTGCTAACTTTTTTTAATAACTACTTATCAAATAGAAAAATGAGGGTAAGAATATTGAATGAGATGAGTAAATCTAAATTTATAAGGTCTGGTGTCCCACAGGGGTCAATTTTGGGTCCAAAATTGTATATTATATATGTCATAGCTATGTCGAAACTATTTAGAAAAGCGCGCAGATTCATTTTCGCAGATGACACCGCACTTGTAGTATCTAATGAAAATCCTCAAATAGCGGTTCAAGAATTGCAAACCGACTTCGATGAACTGCTAAAATGGGCACACGATGTAGGATTGGTTATAAATGTAAAGAAAACAAAATGCATGTATATCAGATCACCAAGTTTGAAAATGTGGAATATTCCCAAACTAACCGCACATAACTTTGAATGCATCCATAGAAAAATAATATCTAACTGCCAATGTGAGAAAATTGATTTTGTCAACGAGTATACTTATCTGGGATTAAAAGTAGATAACACATTTAAATGGGATAAGCAAGTTACTAAAATATGTAACCAGCTAAGAGCTCTAGCAAACAGTTTCTATAAATTAAAATTTGTCTTGCCTCATAGCACACTCAAACTAGTATATTTCTCATTAGTAGAATCTATTCTTAGATATGGAATTAGAAGCTGGAGAAATACAAGCATGACATATATTAAGTATGTACAAAATTTGCAAACCTCTATCATAAAAAAAATTGTATCACCTAATATGTATAGACAAAGACACAATGTGCAACTGTTATATTGTGCTGAGGGCCTGCTCCCTATAAAAGGTTTATTTTGGTTCCTTACCATTAAAGATAACTGGGGCGATAGTACTTATAAAAAACCACTGGTACATAGTCACAGCACACGTCTTACAGAAAAAAAAAGGGTTGAAAATACCAAAAATAACAAATAAGTATGGAAGCCGAACGCTGGAGTACTGTGTACCAGTGATTTTTAATAAGCTCAAAAATAAATTTGTTTTTTCAGAAAATAAGAGTTTAAGCATGAAAACTGTAAAGATGTGGCTTATAAATGAAAAATCTGTATATCTATAAAAAATAGAGCAAACAAAGAAGAAAAGGAAAGCATTATTTGAAAGTTTTAATTCTAATATAAATTAATGTATTTATTTTATTTTTTATTTTTTTCACTAACAAGCTTTTTATTTCCAGAAAAAAAAAATTAAAATAACATTTTTCAATTAGTTAACTAGAATTTTAATTCTATTACATTGTGTTACAGTACGATGTTATTCACTTTCAATGTGTGTTATCGTATTTGTATTATTTTTGAATGTGTGTTATCTGTGTGCTATATTGTCTTGTACTTATGAATGTACGTTATCGTATTGTCATTCAAAGTGTTAGTGTAGTTGTATGTAAGAGTCTGTTATTTATTTTATATAACGGGAGACTTATATTATATTATAATTGTAAATTGAGATAGAACCTGCAGACAAGCAGCCATGTGGCAGCTTCGTGGGACTATCTATACATTGTCTTAAAAAAAAAAAAATGTAAAATTTTCAGTCAATAAAGCTTATTTAAAAAAAAAAAAAAAAAAAAAAATCCCCGTAAGCGTGATGATTTTTCTAGAAATGCTCTTTTTCACATATATTATTATTGATTCCGCTTGAGACCATGATTATAACCAGTTTTCGAAAATTTCAGCCCGTTCGGCGCCATAGAACCAGAAAAAATGGAATTTTAAGTTCGAACCCTAGTCTTCAAATGGTGCCCGTAAGCCTGATGATTTTTCTAGAAATGGTACTTTTTGCAAATATTTTTATTGATTTCGCTTAAGATTATGAATCGAACCACGATTCCGAAATTTTAGCCAGTTTGGTCAGACAGAACCAGAAAAAATAGATTTTAATGTTCGAACCTAAGTCTTTAAATAGAGTCCGTAAGAATTAAAATTTTTCCAGAAACTCGACTTTTTGAAAATATTTTAAATGATTTCGCTTGAAACCATAATTTTAACTAAGAATCCTAATTTTCACCACGTTGAGCCTCTTGGAAACAGAAAAAAAACGGTTTAAAAAATCGAACCCAAGTTTTTAAATGGTGCCCGTAAGCCTGATGATTTTTCTAGAAATGCTACTTTTTGCAAATATTTTTAATGATTTCGCTTAAGATTATGAATCAAACCACGATTCCGAAATTTTAGCCAGTTTGGTCAGACAGAACCAGAAAAAATAGATTTTAATGTTCGAACCTAAATTTTTCAATAGTGTCCGTAAGAATTGTGATATTTCCAGAAACTCGACTTTTTTAAAATATTGTTAATGAGTTCGCTTGAAACCATAATTTTAACCAAGAATCCTAATTTTCACCCCGTTGAGCCTCTTGGAACCGGAAAAAAACGGTTCAAAAAATGGAACCCAAGTTTTCAAATGGTGACCGTTAATCGGAAGAATTTTCTAGAAATGCTACTTTTTGTAAATATTTTTATTGATTCCGCTTGAGACCATGATTCAAACCAGTTTTCCAAAATTTCAGCCCGTTCGGCGCCATAGAACCAGAAAAAATGGCATTTTAATTTCGAATCCCCGTAAGCGTTATGATTTTTCTAGAAATGCTCTTTTTCACATATATTATTATTGATTCCGCTTGAGACCATGATTATAACCAGTTTTCGAAAATTTCAGCCCGTTCGGCGCCATAGAACCAGAAAAAATGGAATTTTAAGTTCGAACCCTAGTCTTCAAATGGTGCCCGTAAGCCTGATGATTTTTCTAGAAATGGTACTTTTTGCAAATATTTTTATTGATTTCGCTTAAGATTATGAATCGAACCACGATTCCGAAATTTTAGCCAGTTTGGTCAGACAGAACCAGAAAAAATAGATTTTAATGTTCGAACCTAAGTCTTTAAATAGAGTCCGTAAGAATTAAAATTTTTCCAGAAACTCGACTTTTTGAAAATATTTTAAATGATTTCGCTTGAAACCATAATTTTAACTAAGAATCCTAATTTTCACCACGTTGAGCCTCTTGGAAACAGAAAAAAAACGGTTTAAAAAATCGAACCCAAGTTTTTAAATGGTGCCCGTAAGCCTGATGATTTTTCTAGAAATGCTACTTTTTGCAAATATTTTTAATGATTTCGCTTAAGATTATGAATCAAACCACGATTCCGAAATTTTAGCCAGTTTGGTCAGACAGAACCAGAAAAAATAGATTGTAATGTTCGAACCTAAATTTTTCAATAGTGTCCGTAAGAATTGTGATATTTCCAGAAACTCGACTTTTTTAAAATATTGTTAATGAGTTCGCTTGAAACCATAATTTTAACCAAGAATCCTAATTTTCACCCCGTTGAGCCTCTTGGAACCGGAAAAAAACGGTTCAAAAAATGGAACCCAAGTTTTCAAATGGTGACCGTTAATCGGAAGAATTTTCTAGAAATGCTACTTTTTGTAAATATTTTTATTGATTCCGCTTGAGACCAGGATTCAAACCAGTTTTCCAAAATTTCAGCCCGTTCGGCGCCATAGAACCAGAAAAAATGGCATTTTAATTTCGAATCCCCGTAAGCGTTATGATTTTTCTAGAAATGCTCTTTTTCACATATATTATTATTGATTCCGCTTGAGACCATGATTATAACCAGTTTTCGAAAATTTCGGCCCGTTCGGCGCCATAGAACCGGAAAAAATGGAATTTTAAGTTCGAACCCTAGTCTTCAAATGGTGCCCGTAAGCCTGATGATTTTTCTAGAAATGGTACTTTTTGCAAATATTTTTATTGATTTCGCTTAAGATTATGAATCGAACCACGATTCCGAAATATTAGCCAGTTTGGTCAGACAGAACCAGAAAAAATAAATTTTAATGTTCGAACCTAAGTCTTTAAATAGAGTCCGTAAGAATTAAAATTTTTCCAGAAACTCGACTTTTTGAAAATATTTTAAATGATTTCGCTTGAAACCATAATTTTAACCAAGAATCCTAATTTTCACCACGTTGAGCCTCTTGGAAACAGAAAAAAACGGTTGAAAAAATCGAACCGAAGTTTTTAAATGGTGCCCGTAAGCCTGATGATTTTTCTAGAAATGCTACTTTTTGCAAATATTTTTAATGATTTCGCTTAAGATTATGAATCAAACCACGATTCCGAAATTTTAGCCAGTTTGGTCAGACAGAACCAGAAAAAATAGATTTTAATGTTCGAACCTAAATTTTTCAATAGTGTCCGTAAGAATTGTGATATTTCCAGAAACTCGACTTTTTTAAAATATTGTTAATGAGTTCGCTTGAAACCATAATTTTAACCAAGAATCCTAATTTTCACCCCGTTGAGCCTCTTGGAACCGGAAAAAAACGGTTCAAAAAATGGAACCCAAGTTTTCAAATGGTGACCGTTAATCGGAAGAATTTTCTAGAAATGCTACTTTTTGTAAATATTTTTATTGATTCCGCTTGAGACCATGATTCAAACCAGTTTTCCAAAATTTCAGCCCGTTCGGCGCCATAGAACCAGAAAAAATGGCATTTTAATTTCGAATCCCCGTAAGCGTTATGATTTTTCTAGAAATGCTCTTTTTCACATATATTATTATTGATTCCGCTTGAGACCATGATTATAACCAGTTTTCGAAAATTTCAGCCCGTTCGGCGCCATAGAACCAGAAAAAATGGAATTTTAAGTTCGAACCCTAGTCTTCAAATGGTGCCCGTAAGCCTGATGATTTTTCTAGAAATGGTACTTTTTGCAAATATTTTTATTGATTTCGCTTAAGATTATGAATCGAACCACGATTCCGAAATTTTAGCCAGTTTGGTCAGACAGAACCAGAAAAAATAGATTTTAATGTTCGAACCTAAGTCTTTAAATAGAGTCCGTAAGAATTAAAATTTTTCCAGAAACTCGACTTTTTGAAAATATTTTAAATGATTTCGCTTGAAACCATAATTTTAACTAAGAATCCTAATTTTCACCACGTTGAGCCTCTTGGAAACAGAAAAAAAACGGTTTAAAAAATCGAACCCAAGTTTTTAAATGGTGCCCGTAAGCCTGATGATTTTTCTAGAAATGCTACTTTTTGCAAATATTTTTAATGATTTCGCTTAAGATTATGAATCAAACCACGATTCCGAAATTTTAGCCAGTTTGGTCAGACAGAACCAGAAAAAATAGATTTTAATGTTCGAACCTAAATTTTTCAATAGTGTCCGTAAGAATTGTGATATTTCCAGAAACTCGACTTTTTTAAAATATTGTTAATGAGTTCGCTTGAAACCATAATTTTAACCAAGAATCCTAATTTTCACCCCGTTGAGCCTCTTGGAACCGGAAAAAAACGGTTCAAAAAATGGAACCCAAGTTTTCAAATGGTGACCGTTAATCGGAAGAATTTTCTAGAAATGCTACTTTTTGTAAATATTTTTATTGATTCCGCTTGAGACCATGATTCAAACCAGTTTTCCAAAATTTCAGCCCGTTCGGCGCCATAGAACCAGAAAAAATGGCATTTTAATTTCGAATCCCCGTAAGCGTTATGATTTTTCTAGAAATGCTCTTTTTCACATATATTATTATTGATTCCGCTTGAGACCATGATTATAACCAGTTTTCGAAAATTTCGGCCCGTTCGGCGCCATAGAACCAGAAAAAATGGAATTTTAAGTTCGAACCCTAGTCTTCAAATGGTGCCCGTAAGCCTGATGATTTTTCTAGAAATGGTACTTTTTGCAAATATTTTTATTGATTTCGCTTGAGATTATGAATCAAACCACAATTCCGAAATTTAAGCCAGTTTGGTCATACAGAACCAGATAAAATAGATTTTAATGTTCGAACCTAAGTCTTAAAATAGTGTCCGTAAGAATTATGATTTTTCCAGAAACGCGACTTTTTGAAAATATTGTAAATGATTTCGCTTAAAACTATAGTTTTAACAAATAATCCAAATTTTCACCACGTTGAGCTCCTTGGATCCAGAAAAAACCGGTTTAAAAAATCGACCCCAAGTCTTCAAATGGTGCCCGTAAATCTGATGAATTTTTTAGAAATGCTACTTTTTGCAAATATTTTTATTTATTCCAATTGAGACCACGATTCAAACCAGTTTTCCAAAATTTCAGCCCGTTCGGCGCCATAGAACCAGAAAAAATTGCATTTTAATTTCGAATCCCCGTAAGCGTGATGATTTTTCTAGAAATGCTCTTTTTCACATATATTATTATTGATTCCGCTTGAGACCATGATTATAACCAGTTTTCGAAAATTTCAGTCCGTTCGGCGACATAGAACAAGAAAAAATGGAACTTTAAGTTCGAACCCAAGTCTTCAAATGGTGCCCGTAAGCCTGATGATTTTTCTAGAAATGATACTTTTGCCAATATTTTTATTGATTTCGCTTAAGATTATGAATCAAACCACGATTCCGAAATTATAGCCAGTTTGGTCAGACAGAACCCGAAAAAATAGATTTTAAGGTTCGAACCTCAGACTTTAAATAGTGTCCGTAAGAATTATCATTTTTCCAGAAACGCGACTTTTTGAAAATATTGTAAATGATTTCGCTTGAAACCATAATTTTAACCAAGAATCCAAATTTTCACCCCGTTGAGCTCCTTGGAAACAGAAAAAAACGGCTAAAAAAATCGAACCCAAGTCTTCAAATGGTGCCCGTAAATCTGATGAATTTTTTAGAAATGCTACTTTTTGCAAATATTTTTATTGATTCCGCTTGAGACCATGATTTTAAACACTTTTTCGGAATTTCAGCCCGTTCGGCGCCATAAAACCAGAAAATATGGCATTTTAAGTTCGAACCCAAGTCTTCAAATGGTGCCCGTAAGCCGGATGATTTTTCTAGAAATGCTACTTTTTGCAAATATTTTTATTGATTCCACTTGAGACCATGATTCAAACCATTTTAACAAAATTTCAGCCCGTTCGGCGCCATAGAACCAGAAAAAATGGCATTTTAATTTAGAATCCCCGTAAGCGTGATGATTTTTCTAGAAATGCCCTTTTTTACATATATTATTATTGATTCCGCTTGAGACCATGATAATAAGAAGTTTTCGAAAATTTCTGGCCGTTCGGCGCCATAGAACAAGAAAAATTGACATTTTAAGTTCGAACCCAAGTCTTCAAATGGTGCCCGTAAGCCTGATGATTTTTCTAGAAATGCTACTTTTAGCAAATATTTTTATTGATTTCGCTTAAGTTTATTCATCAAACCACGATTACGAAATTTTAACCAGTTTGGTCAGACAGAACCAGAAAAAATAGATTTTAATGTTCGAACCTATGTCTTTAAATAGTGTCCGTAAGAATTATGATTTTTCCAGAAACGCGACTTTTTGAAAATATTGTAAATGATTTCGCTTAAAACCATAATTTTAACCAAGAATCCAAATTTTCACCCCGTTGAGCTCCTTGGAACCAGAAAAAAATGGTTTAAAAAATCGAACCCAAGTCTTCAAATGGTGCCCGTAAATCTGATGAATTTTCTAGAAATGCTACTTTTTGCAAATATTTATATTGATTCCGCTTGAGACCATGATTCAAACAGGTTTTCCAAAATTTCAGCCTGTTCGGCGCCATAGAACCAGAAAAAATGCCATTTTAATTTCGAACCAACGTAAGCCTGATGATTTTTCTAGAAATGCTCTTTTTTACATATTTTATTATTGATTCCGCTTGAGACCATGATTATAAACAGTTTTCGAAAATTTCAGTCCGTTCGGCGCCATAGAACAAGAAAAATTGGCATTTTAAGTTCGAACCCAAGTCTTCAAATGGTGCCCGTTAGACTGATGATTTTCTAGAAATGCTCTTTTTTACATACTTTATTATTGATTTCGCTTGAGACCATGATTATAACCAGTTTTCGAAAATTTTGGCCCATTCGGCGCCATAGAACAAGAAAAATTGGCATTTTAAGTTCGAACCCAAGTCTTCAAATGGTGCCCGTAAGCCTGATGAATTTTCTAGAAATGCTACTTTTTGCAAATATTTATATTGATTCCGCTTGAGACCATGATTCAAACAGGTTTTCCAAAATTTCAGCCTGTTCGGCGCCATAGAACCAGAAAAAATGCCATTTTAATTTCGAACCCCCGTAAGCCTGATGATTTTTCTAGAAATGCTCTTTTTCACATATTTTATTATTGATTCCGCTTGAGACCATGATTATAAACAGTTATCGAAAATTTCAGTCCGTTCGGCGCCATAGAACAAGAAAAAATGGAATTTTAAGTTCGAACCCAAGTCTTCAAATGGTGCCCGTAAGCCTGATGATTTTTCTAGAAATGCTACTTTTAGCAAATATTTTTATTGATTTCGCTTAAGTTTATTCATCAAACCACGATTACGAAATTTTAACCAGTTTGGTCAGACAGAACCAGAAAAAATAGATTTTAATGTTCGAACCTATGTCTTTAAAAAGTGTCCGTAAGAATTATGATTTTTCCAGAAACGCGACTTTTGGAAAATATTGTAAATGATTTCGCTTCAAACCATAATTTTAACCAAGAATCCAAATTTTCACCCCGTTGAGCTCCTTGGAACCAGAAAAAAATGGTTTAAAAAATCGAACCCAAGTCTTCAAATGGTGCCCGTAAATCTGATGAATTTTCTAGAAATGCTACTTTTTGCAAATATTTATATTGATTCCGCTTGAGACCATGATTCAAACAGGTTTTCCAAAATTTCAGCCTGTTCGGCGCCATAGAACCAGAAAAAATGCCATTTTAATTTCGAACCCCCGTAAGCCTGATGATTTTTCTAGAAATGCTCTTTTTTTCATATTTTATTATTGATTCCGCTTGAGACCATGATTATAAACAGTTTTCGAAAATTTCAGTCCGTTCGGCGCCATAGAACAAGAAAAATTGGCATTTTAAGTTCGAACCCAAGTCTTCAAATGGTGCCCGTAAGCCTGATGATTTTTCTAGAAATGCTACTTTTTGCAAATATTTTTATTGATTTCGCTTAAGATTATGAATCAAACCACGATTCCGAAATTTTAGCCAGTTTGGTCAGACAGAACAAGAAAAATAGATTTTAATGTTCGAACCTAAGTCTTTAAATAGTGTCCGTAAGAATTATGATTTTTCCAGAAACGCGACTTTTTTAAAATATTGTAAATGATTTCGCTTAAAACCATAATTTTAACCAAGAATCCAAATTTTCACCCCGTTGAGCTCCTTGGAACCAGAAAAAAATGGTTTAAAAAATCGAACCCAAGTTTTCAAATTGTGCCCGTTAATCGGATGAATTTTCTAGAAATTCTACTTTTTGTAAATATTTTTATTGATTCCGCTTGAGACCATGATTTTTACCACTTTTTCAAAATTTCAGCCCGTTCGGCGCCATAAAACCAGAAAAAATGGCATTTTAAGTTCGAACCCAAGTCTTCAAATGGTGCCCGTAAGCCGGATGATTTTTCTAGAAATGCTACTTTTTGCAAATATTTTTATTGATTCCGCTTGAGACCATGATTCAAACCAGTTTTCCAAAATTTCAGCCCGTTCGGCGCCATAGAACCAGAAAAAATGGCATTTTAATTTCGAATCCCCGTAAGCGTGATGAAATTTCTAGAAATGCTCTTTTTCACATATATTATTATTGATTCCGCTTAAGACCATGAATATAACCAGTTTTCGAAAATTTCAGTCCGTTCGGCGCAATAGAACAAGAAAAAATGGAATTTTAAGTTCGAACCCAAGTCTTCAAATGGTGCCCGTAAGCCTGATGATTTTTCTAGAAATGCTACTTTTGGCAAATATTTTTATTGATTTCGCTTAAGATTATGAATCAAACCACGATTCCGAAATTTTAGCCAGTTCGGTCAGACAGAACCAGAAAAAATAGATTTTAATGTTCGAACCTACGTCTTTAAATAGTGTCCGTAAGAAATATGATTTTTCTAGAAACGCGACTTTTTGAAAATATTGTAAATGATTTCGCTTGAAACCATAATTTAAACCAAGAATCCTAATTTTCACCACGTTGGGCTCCTTGGAACCAGAAAAAGACGCTTTAAAAAATCGAACCCAAGTTTTCAAATGGTGCCCGTTAAACTGATGAATTTTCTAGAAATGCTACTTTTGCAAATATTTTTTTTGATTCCGCTTGAGACCATGATTCAAACCAGTTTTCCGAAATTTCATCCCGTTCGGCGACATAGAACAAGAAAAATTGGCATTTTAAGTTCGAACCCAAGTCTTCAAATGGTGCCCGTAAGCCTGATGATTTTTCTAGAAATGCTACTTTTTGCAAATATACTTATTGATTCCGCTTAAGACCATAATTTTAACCACTTTTTCAAAATTTCAGCCCGTTCGGCGCCATAGAACCAGAAAAAATGGAATTTTAAGTTCGAACCCCTAGTCTTCAAATGGTGACCGTAAGCCTGATGATTTTTCTAGAAATGCCCTTTTTTACATATATTATTATTGATTCCGCTTGAGACCATGATAATAACCAGTTTTCGAAAATTTCAGTCAGTACGGCGCAATAGAACAAGAGAAAATGGAATTTTAAGTTCGAACCCAAGTCTTCAAATGGTGCCCGTAAGCCTGATGATTTTTCTAGAAATGCTCTTTTTGCATATTATTGATTCTGCTTGAGACCATGATTATAACCAGATTTCGAAAATTTCGGCCCGTTCGGCGCCATAGAACAAGAAAAATTGGCATTTTAAGTTCGAACCCAAGTCTTCAAATGGTGCCCCTAAGCCTGATGATTTTTCTAGAAATGCTACTTTTTGCAAATATTTTTATTGATTTCGCTTGAGACCATGATTATAACCAGTTTTCCAAAAATGGAATTTTAAGTTCGAACCCCTAGTCTTCAAATGGTGCCCGTAAGCCTGATGATTTTTCTAGAAATGCTACTTTTTGCAAATATTTTTATTGATTTCGGTTGAGACCATGATTACAACCAGTTTTCGAAAATTTCGGCCCGTTCGGCGCCATAGAACAAGAAAAATTGGCATTTTAAGTTCGAACCCAAGTCTTCAAATGGTGCCCGTAAGCCTGATGATTTTTCTAGAAATTCTACTTTTTGCAAATATTTTTATTGATTTCGCTTGAGACCATGATTATAACCAGTTTTCCAAAAATGGAATTTGAAGTTCGAACCCCTAGTCTTCAAATGGTGCCCGTAAGCCTGATGATTTTTCTAGAAATGCTACTTTTTGCAAATATTTTTATTGATTTCGCTTGAGACCATGATTATAACCAGTTTTCCAAATATTGGCATTTTAAGTTCGAACCCAAGTCTTCAAATGGTGCCCGTAAGCCTGATGATTTTTCTAGAAATGCTCTTTTTTACATTATTATTATTGATTCCGCTTGAGACCATGATTATAACCAGTTTTCAAAAATTTCGGCCCGTTCGGCGCCATAGAACAAGAAAAATTGGCATTTTAAGTTCGAACCCAAGTCTTCAAATGGTGCCCGTAAGCCTGATGATTTTTCTAGAAATGCTCTTTTTTACATTATTATTATTGATTTCGCTTGAGACCAAGATTATTACCAGTTTTCCAAAATTTCAGCCCGTTCGGCGCCATCGAACCAGAAAAAATGCCATTTTAATTTCGAACCCCCGTAAGCCTGATGATTTTTCTAGAAATGCTCTTTTTACATTTTTATTATTGATTCCGCTTGAGACCAAGATTATAACCAGTTTTCGAAAATTTCAGTCCGTTCGGCGCCATAGAACAAGAAAAAATGGAATTTTAAGTTCGAACCCAAGTCTTCAAATGGTGCCCGTTAATCGGAAGAATTTTCTAGAAATGCTCCTTTTTGTAAATATTATTATTGATTTTGCTTGAGACCATGATTATAACCAGTTTTCCAAAATTTCAGCCCGTTCGGCGCCATAGAACCAGAAAAAATGCTATTTTAATTTCGAACCCCCGTAAGCCTGATGATTTTTCTAGAAATGCTCTTTTTCACATGTATTATTATTGATTCCGCTTGAGACAATGATTATAACTAGTTTTCCAAAATTTCAGCCCGTTCGGCGCCATAGAACCAGAAAAAATGGAATTTTAAGTTCGAACCCCTAGTCTTCAAATGGTGCCCGTAAGCCTGATGATTTTTCTAGAAATGCTCTTTTTGCATATTATTGATTCTGCTTGAGACCATGATTCAAACCAGTTTTCCAAAATTTCAGCCCGTTCGGCGCCATAGAACCAGAAAAAATGGCATTTTAATTTCGAATCCCCGTAATCGTGATGAAATTTCTAGAAATGCTCTTTTTCACATATATTATTATTGATTCCGCTTAAGACCATGAATATAACCAGTTTTCGAAAATTTCAGTCAGTACGGCGCAATAGAACAAGAAAAAATGGAATTTTAAGTTCGAACCCAAGTCTTCAAATGGTGCCATTAAGCCGGATGATTTTTCTAGAAATGCTACTTTTTGTAAATATTTTTATTGATTCCGCTTGAGACCATGATTTTTACCACTTTTTCAAAATTTCAGCCCGTTCGGCGCCATAAAACCAGAAAAAATGGCATTTTAAGTTCGAACCCAAGTCTTCAAATGGTGCCCGTAAGCCGGATGATTTTTCTAGAAATGCTACTTTTTGCAAATATTTTTATTGATTCCGCTTGAGACCATGATTCAAACCAGTTTTCCAAAATTTCAGCCCGTTCGGCGCCATAGAACCAGAAAAAATGGCATTTTAATTTCGAATCCCCGTAAGCGTGATGAAATTTCTGGAAATGCTCTTTTTCACATATATTATTATTGTTTCCGCTTAAGACCATGAATATAACCAGTTTTCGAAAATTTCAGTCCGTTCGGCGCAATAGAACAAGAAAAAATGGAATTTTAAGTTCGAACCCAAGTCTTCAAATGGTCCCCGTAAGCCTGATGATTTTTCTAGAAATGCTACTTTTGGCAAATATTTTTATTGATTTCGCTTAAGATTATGAATCAAACCACGATTCCGAAATTTTAGCCAGTTTGGTCAGACAGAACCAGAAAAAATAGATTTTAATGTTCGAACCTACGTCTTTAAATAGTGTCCGTAAGAAATATGATTTTTCTAGAAACGCGACTTTTTGAAAATATTGTAAATGATTTCGCTTGAAACCGTAATTTAAACCAAGAATCCTTATTTTCACCACGTTGAGTTCCTTGGAACCAGAAAAAGACGCTTTAAAAAATCGAACCCAAGTTTTCAAATGGTGCCCGTTAAACTGATGAATTTTCTAGAAATGCTACTTTTTAAATATTTTTATTGATTCCGCTTGAGACCATGATTCAAACCAGTTTTCCGAAATTTCATCCCGTTCGGCGACATAGAACAAGAAAAATTGGCATTTTAAGTTCGAACCCAAGTCTTCAAATGGTGCCCGTAAGCCTGATGATTTTTCTAGAAATGCTACTTTTTGCAAATATATTTATTGATTCCGCTTGAGACCATAATTTTAACCACTTTTTCAAAATTTCAGCCCGTTCGACGCCATAGAACCAGAAAAAATGCCATTTTAATTTCGAACCCCCGTAAGCCTGATGATTTTTCTAGAAATGCTCTTTTTACATTATTATTATTGATTCCGCTTGGGACCAAGATTATAACCAGTTTTCGAAAATTTCAGTCCGTTCGGCGCCATAGAACAAGAAAAAATGCCATTTTAATTTCGAACCCCGGTAAGCCTGACGATTTTTTTAGAAATGCTCTTTTTTACATTATTATTATTGATTTCGCTTGAGACCAAGATTATAACCAGTTTTCGAAAATTTCAGTCCGTTCGGCGCCATAGAATAAGAAAAAATGGAATTTTAAGTTCGAACCCAAGTCTTCAAATGGTGCCCGTTAATCGGAAAAATTTCCTAGAAATGCTCCTTTTTGTAAATATTATTATTGATTCCGCATGAGACCATGATTATAACCAGTTTTCCGAATTTCAGCCCGTTCGGCGCCATAGAACCAGAAAAAATGCTATTTTAATTTCGAACCCCCGTAAGCCTGATGATTTTTCTAGAAATGCTCTTTTTGCATATTATTGATTCTGCTTGAGACCATGATTATAACCAGTTTTCGAAAATTTCGGCCCGTTCGGCGCCATAGAACAAGAAAAATTGGCATTTTAAGTTCGAACCCAAGTCTTCAAATGGTGCCCGTAAGCCTGATGAGTTTTCTAGAAATGCTACTTTTTGCAAATATTTTTATTGATTTCGCTTAAGATTATGAATCAAACCACGATTCCGAAATTTTAGCCAGTTTGGTCATACAGAACAAGAAAAAATAGATTTTAATGTTCGAACCTAAGTTTTTAAATAGTGTCCGTAAGAATTATGGTTTTTCCAGAAAGGCGACTTTTTGAAAATATTGTAAATGATTTCGCATGAAACCATAATTTTAACCAAGAATCAAAATTTTCATCCCGTTGAGCTCCTTGGAACCAGAAAAAAACGGTTTAAAAAATCGAACCCAAGTCTTCAAATGGTGCCCGTAAATCTGATGAATTTTCTAGAAATGCTACTTTTTGCAAATATTTATATTGATTCCGCTTGAGACCATGATTCAAACAGGTTTTCCAAAATTTCAGCCTGTTCGGCGCCATAGAACCAGAAAAAATGCCATTTTAATTTCGAACCCCCGTAAGCCTGATGATTTTTCTAGAAATGCTCTTTTTCACATATTTTATTATTGATTCCGCTTGAGACCATGATTATAAACAGTTTTCGAAAATTTCAGTCCGTTCGGCGCCATAGAACAAGAAAAAATGGAATTTTAAGTTCGAACCCAAGTCTTCAAATGGTGCCCGTAAGCCTGATGATTTTTCTAGAAATGCTCTTTTTTACATTATTATTATTGATTCCGCTTGAGACCAAGATTATAACCAGTTTTCGAAAATTTCAGTCCTTTCGGCGCCATAGAACAAAAAAAAATGGAATTTTAGGTTCGAACCCAAGTCTTCAAATGGTGCCCGTTAATCGGAAGAATTTTCTAGAAATGCTACTTTTTGCAAATATTTTTATTGATTTCGCTTAAGATTATGAATCGAACCACGATTCCGAAATTTTAGCCAGTTTGGTCAGACAGAACCAGAAAAAATAGATTTTAATGTTCGAACCTAAGTTTTTAAATAGTGTCCGTAAGAATTATGGTTTTTCCAGAAAGGCGACTTTTTGAAAATATTGTAAATGATTTCGCATGAAACCATAATTTTAACCAAGAATCAAAATTTTCATCCCGTTGAGCTCCTTGGAACCAGAAAAAAACGGTTTAAAAAATCGAACCCAAGTCTTCAAATGGTGCCCGTAAATCTGATGAATTTTCTAGAAATGCTCCTTTTTGTAAATATTTTTATTGATTCCGCTTGAGACCATGATTTTAATCACTTTTTCAAAATTTCAGCCCGTTCGACGCCATAGAACCAGAAAAAATGCCATTTTAATTTCGAACCCCCGTAAGCCTGATGATTTTTCTAGAAATGCACTTTTTACATTATTATTATTGATTCCGCTTGAGACCATGATTATAACCAGTTTTCCAAAATTTCAGCCCGTTCGGCGCCATAGAACCAGAAAAAATGCTATTTTAATTTCGAACCCCTAGTCTTCAAATGGTGCCCGTAAGCCTGATGATTTTTCTAGAAATGATCTTTTTGCATATAATTGATTCTGCTTGAGACCATGATTATAACCAGTTTTCGAAAATTCCGGCCCGTTCGGCTCCATAGAAAAAGAAAAATTGGCATTTTAAGTTCGAACCCAAGTCTTCAAATGGTGCCCGTTAATCGGAAGAATTTTCTAGAAATGCTACTTTTTGCAAATATTTTTATTGATTTCGCTTAAGATTATGAATCAAACCACGATTCCGAAATTTTAGCCAATTTGGTCATACAGAACAAGAAAAAATAGATTTAAATGTTCGAACCTAAGTTTTTAAATAGTGTCCGAAAGAATTATAGTTTTTCCAGAAAGGCGACTTTTTGAAAATATTGTAAATGATTTCGCATGAAACCATAATTTTAACCAAGAATCCAAATTTTCATCCCGTTGAGCTCCTTGGAACCAGAAAAAAACGGTTTAAAAAATCGAACCCAAGTCTTCAAATGGTGCCCCTAAATCTGATGAATTTTCTAGGAATGCTACTTTTTGCAAATATTTTTATTGATTTCGCTTAAGATTATGAATCAAACCACGATTCCGAAATTTTAGCCAGTTTGGTCAGACAGAACAAGAAAAAATAGATTTTAATGTTCGAACCTAAGTCTTTAAATAGTGTCCGTAAGAATTATGATTTGTCCAGAAACGCGACTTTTTGAAAATATTGTAAATGATTTCGCTTGAAACCATAATTTTAACCAAGAATCCTAATTTTCACCGCGTTGAGCTCCTTGAAACCAGAAAAAAACGGTTTAAAAAATCGAACCCAAGTCTTCAAATGGTGCCCCTAAATCTGATGAATTTTCTAGAAATGCTACTTTTTGCAAATATTTTTATTGATTCTGCTTGATTCCATGATTATAACCAGTTTTCGAAAATTTCAGTCCATTCGGCGCCATAGAACAAGAAAAAATGAAATTTTAAGTTCGAACCCCTTGTCTTCAAATGGTGCCCGTAAGCCTGATGATTTTTCTAGAAATGCTCTTTTTTAGATATATTATTATTGATTCCGCTTGAGACCATGATTATAACCAGTTTTCGAAAATTTCGGCCCGTTCGGCGCCATAGAACAAGAAAAATTGGCATTTTAAGTTCGAACCCAAGTCTTCAAATGGTTCCCGTAAGTCTGATGATTTTTCTAGAAATGCTACTTTTTGCAAATATTTTTATTGATTTCGCTTAAGATTATGAACAAAACCACGATTCCGAAATTTTAGCCAGTTTGGTCACACAGAACCAGAAAAAATAGATTTTAATGTTCGAACCTAAGTCTTTAAAAAGTGTCCGTAAGAATTATGATTTTTCCAGAAACGCGACTTTTTGAAAATATTGTAAATGATTTCGCTTGAAACCATAATTTTATCCAAGAATCCTAATTTTCACCCCGTTGAGCTCCTTGGAATCAGAAAAAAACGGTTTAAAAAAATCGAACCCAAGTCTTCAAATGGTGCCAGTAAATCTGATGAATTTTCTAGAAATGCTACTTTTTGTAAATATTTTTATTGATTCCGCTTGAGACCATGATTTTAACCACTTTTTCAAAATTTCAGCCCGTTCGGCGCAATAGAACCAGAAAAAATGGCATTTTAAGTTCGAACCCAAGTCTTCAAATGGTGCCCGTAAGCCTGATGATTTTTCTAGAAATGCTCTTTTTTACATATATTATTATTGATTCCGCTTGAGACCATGATTCAAACCAGTTTTCCAAAATTTCAGCCCGTTCGGCGCCATAGAACCAGAAAAAATACCATTTTAATTTCGAACCCACGTAACACTGATGAATTTTCTAGAAATGCTAATTTTTGCAAATATTTTTATTGATTCCGCTTGAGACCATGATTTTAACCACTTTTTCAAAATTTCAGCCCGTTCGACGCCATAGAACCAGAAAAAATGCCATTTTAATTTCGAACCCCCGTAAGCCTGATGATTTTTCTAGAAATGCTCTTTTTACATTATTATTATTGATTCCGCTTGAGACCAAGATTATAACCAGTTTTCGAAAATTTCAGTCCGTTCGGCGCCATAGAACAAGAAAAAATGGAATTTTAAGTTCGAACCAGAGTCTTCAAATGGTGCCCGTTAATCGGAACAATTTTCTAGAAATGCTCCTTTTTGTAAATATTTTTATTGATTCCGCTTGAGACCATGATTTTAATCACTTTTTCAAAATTTCAGCCCGTTCGACGCCATAGAACCAGAAAAAATGCCATTTTAATTTCGAACCCCCGTAAGCCTGATGATTTTTCTAGAAATGCTCTTTTTACATTATTATTATTGATTCCTCTTGAGACCATGATTATAACCAGTTTTCCAAAATTTCAGCCCGTTCGGCGCCATAGAACCAGAAAAAATGCTATTTTAATTTCGAACCCCCGTAAGCCTGATGTTTTTTCTAGAAATGCTCTTTTTCACATGTATTATTATTGATTCCTCTTGAGACAATGATTATTACTAGTTTTCTAAAATTCAGCCTGTTCGGCGCCATAGAACCAGAAAAAATGGAAATTTAAGTACGAACCCCTAGTCTTCAAATGGTGCCCGTAAGCCTGATGATTTTTCTAGAAATGCTCTTTTTGCAAATAATTGATTCTGCTTGAGACCATGATTATAACCAGTTTTCGAAAATTCCGGCCCGTTCGGCTCCATAGAAAAAGAAAAATTGGCATTTTAAGTTCGAACCCAAGTCTTCAAATGGTGCCCGTAAGCCTGATGATTTTTCTAGAAATGCTACTTTTTGCAAATATTTTTATTGATTTCGCTTAAGATTATGAATCAAACCACGATTCCGAAATTTTAGCCAATTTGGTGATACAGAACAAGAAAAAATAGATTTTAATGTTCGAACCTAAGTTTTTAAATAGTGTCCGTAAGAATTATGGTTTTTCCAGAAAGGCGACTTTTTGAAAATATTGTAAATGATTTCGCATGAAACCATAATTTTAACCAAGAATCCAAATTTTCATCCCGTTGAGCTCCTTGGAACCAGAAAAAAACGGTTTAAAAAATCGAACCCAAGTCTTCAAATGGTGCCCCTAAATCTGATGAATTTTCTAGGAATTTTCAGCCTGTTCGGCGCCATAGAACCAGAAAAAATGCCATTTTAATTTCGAACCCCCGTAATCCTGATGATTTTTCTAGAAATGCTCTTTTTCACATATATTATTATTGATTCCGCTTGAGACCATGATTATAAACAGTTTTCGAAAATTTCAGTCCGTTCGGCGCCATAGAACAAGAAAAAATGGAATTTTAAGTTAAAACCCAAGTCTTCAAATGGTGCCCGTAAGCCTGATGATTTTTTCTAGAAATGCTACTTTTAGCAAATATTTTTATTGATTTCGCTTAAGTTTATTCATCAAACCACGATTACGAAATTTTTACCAGTTTGGTCAGACAGAACCAGAAAAAATAGATTTTAATGTTCGAACCTAAGTCTTTAAATAGTGTCCGTAAGAATTATGATTTTTCCAGAAACGCGACTTTTTGAAAATATTGTAAATGATTTCGCTTGAAACCATAATTTTATCCAAGAATCCAAATTTTCACCCCGTTGAGCTCCTTGGAACCAGAAAAAAACGGTTTAAAAAATCGATCCAAGTCTTCAAATGGTGCCCGTAAGCCTGATGATTTTTCTAGAAATGCTCTTTTTTACATATTTTATTATTGATTTCGCTTGAGACCATGATTCAAACCAGTTTTCCAAAATTTCAGCCCGTTCGGCGCCATAGAACCAGAAAAAATACCATTTTAATTTCGAACCCACGTAACACTGATGAATTTTCTAGAAATGCTCTTTTTTACATATTTTATTATTGATTTCGCTTGAGACCATGATTATAACCAGTTTTCGAAAATTTCGGCCCATTCGGCACCATAGAACAAGAAAAATTGGCATTTTAAGTTCGAACCCAAGTCCTCAAATGGTGCCCGTAATACTGATGATTTTTCTAGAAATGCTACTTTTTGCAAATATTTTTATTGATTTCGCTTAAGATTATGAATCAAACCACGATTCCGAAATTTTAGCCACTATGGTCATACAGACATAGAAAAAATAGATTTTAATGTTCGAACCTAAGTTTTTAAATAGTGTCCGTAAAAATTATGGTTTTTCCAGAAAGGCGACTTTTTGAAAATATTGTAAATGATTTCGCATGAAACCATAATTTAAACGAAGAATCCAAATTTTCATCCCGTTGAGCTCGTTGGAACCAGAAGAAAACGGTTTAAAAAATCGAACCCAAGTCTTCAAATGGTGCCCCTAAATCTGATGAATTTTCTAGAAATGCTACTTTTTGCAAACATTTTTATTGATTCTGCTTGATTCCATGATTATAACCAGTTTTCGAAAATTTCAGTCCGTTCGGCGCCATAGAACAAGAAAAAATGGAATTTTAAGTTCGAACCCCTAGTCTTCAAATGGTGCCCGTAAGCCTGATGATTTTTCTAGAAATGCTCTTTTTTACATATATTATTATTGATTCCGCTTGAGACCATGATTATAACCAGTTTTCGAAAATTTCGGCCCGTTCGGCGCCATAGAACAAGAAAAATTGGCATTTTAAGTTCGAACCCAAGTCTTCAAATGGTTCCCGTAAGTCTGATGATTTTTCTAGAAATGCTACTTTTTGCAAATATTTTTATTGATTTCGCTTAAGATTATGAATAAAACCACTATTCAGAAATTTTAGCCAGTTTGGTCAGACAGAACCAGAAAAAATAGATTTTAATGTTCGAACCTAAGTCTTTAAAAAGTGTCTGTAAGAATTATGATTTTTCCAGAAACGCGACTTTTTGAAAATATTGTAAATGATTTCGCTTGAAACCATAATTTTATCCAAGAATCCTAATTTTCACCCCGTTGAGCTCCTTGTAATCAGAAAAAAACGGTTTAAAAAATCGAACCCAAGTCTTCAAATGGTGCCAGTAAATCTGATGAATTTTCTAGAAATGCTACTTTTTGTAAATATTTTTATGGATTCCGCTTGAGACCATGATTTTAACCACTTTTTCAAAATTTCAGCCCGTTCGGCGCCATAGAACCAGAAAAAATGGCATTTTAAGTTCGAACCCAAGTCTTCAAATGGTGCCCGTAAGCCTGATGATTTTTCTAGAAATGCTCTTTTTTACATATATTATTATTGATTCCGCTTGAGACCATGATTCAAACCAGTTTTCCAAAATTTCAGCCCGTTCGGCGCCATAGAACCAGAAAAAATGGCATTTTAATTTCGAATCCCCGTAAGCGTTATGATTTTTCTAGAAATGCTCTTTTTCACATATATTATTATTGATTCCGCTTGAGACCATGGTTTTAACCAGTTTTCGAAAATTTCGGCCCGTTCGGCGCCATAGAACCAGAAAAAATGGAATTTTATGTTCGAACCCATAGTCTTCAAATGGTGCACGTAAGCTTGATGATTTTTCTAGAAATGCTTTTTTTACATATATTATTATTGATTCCGCTTGAGACCATGATTATAACCAGTTTTCGAAAATTTCGGCCCGTTCGGCCCCATAGAACAAGAAAAATTGGCATTTTAAGTTCGAACCCAAGTCTTCAAATGGTTCCCGTAAGCCTGATGATTTTTCTAGAAATGCTACTTTTTGCAAATATTTTTATTGATTTCGCTTAAGATTATGAATAAAACCACGATTCCGAAATTTTAGCCAGTTTGGTCAGAGGGAACCAGAAAAAATAGATTTTAATGTTCGAACCTAAGTCTTTAAATAGTGTCCGTAAGAATTATGATTTTTCCAGAAACGCGACTTTTTGAAAGTATTGTAAATGATTTCGCTTAAAACCATAATTTTAACCAAGAATCCAAATTTTCACCCCGTTGAGCTCCTTGGAACCAGAAAAAAATGGTTTATAAAATCCAACCCACGTCTTCAAATCGTGCCCGTAAATCTGATGAATTTTCTAGAAATGCTACTTTTTGCAAATATTTTTATGGATTCCGCTTGAGACCATGATTTTAACCACTTTTTCAAAATTTCAGCCCGTTCGGCGCCATAGAACCAGAAAAAATGGCATTTTTAGTTCGAACCCAAGTCTTCAAATGGTGCCCGTAAGCCTGATGATTTTTCTAGAAATGCTCTTTTTTACATATATTATTATTGATTCCGCTTGAGACCATGATTCAAACCAGTATTCCAAAATTTCAGCCCGTTCGGCGCCATAGAACCAGAAAAAATGGCATTTTAATTTCGAATCCCCGTAAGCGTTATGATTTTTCTATAAATGCTCTTTTTCACATATATTATTATTGATTCCGCTTGAGACCATGATTATAACCAGTTTTCGAAAATTTCGGCCCGTTCGGCGCCATAGAACCAGAAAAAATGGAATTTTATGTTCGAACCCTTAGTCT